>DWTS01000094.1:0-14398 GCA_018250615.1 Oechydrus chersis rufus | reverse complement strand
TCGCTTTTCGGTGAAGGAAAACATCGTGAGGAAACCTGCATACCTGCGAATTCCACAAAATGTTCTCAAAGGTGTGTAAAGTCTACCAATCCGCACTTGGCCAGCGTGGCAGACTATGGCCTAATCCTTCTCGTTCTGAAAGGAGACCCGAGCCCAGCAGTGGCACAGTAATGGGTCGATGACAAATAAATTATATTCTATGGAAGTTGAAATACATTGAAAAAAACATAATCTCTATAATGAAGCTAACGATAATAATGATTAGTCAAAAGTTAAAAATAATTTTGCTTCATTTCTAACAACCCAGAAATATTTTAATAATGGAATTCAAATAATAATTATTATTGCGGTTTCTTTTTAATAATATCGCGCTATCGCTTTCTTCTGTTACTCTGACTGTTCCTTTATAAGATAACTATTAAATGCTGAAAATTTACAGGATTTTATCTTCTCCGATGTAGGTAATAAATGTTATGTTAGTGTAAATTGTCTTTGACGTTCATTAATGTTTAAGTGCCTTTCACGTACTATCGTATCAATTGCAGTTTTAGGAGAGAGTTCATATACAAGAGTTATATACTTTTAATAAATAGCCTTAACATGAGTTTTACTCGCATTTCTGTATTAATTATTTATCATTTGCAATGCCTTTTGGATGACTGCAACTCTGTTTATTTCCCAAAGTTAGCCACCAGCCTCCATAGGCCCCACAACTAGGATAGGCTTGGAGCCGCCATACCTAACTTCTTTTTTATTAATTATTTCGTTTTTAATTTTTATGAAGATCTTATAAAAAAAATGGTGTGGTGTCGCACCGTATAGGGGAGGCCTGCCAGCAGTCCAGGACTTCTACAGGATGATGAATGAATATCCATTCACCACCCATCAGGCCACTTACAAAATCTGACAGGGCCGCAGGCTGAATATAGCTGGTCTAGACTAAATATGAACTCTAGAGCATACTCCTTCACACTGTTTCATTGCTTTTTGGCGGAGAGACGGATTAGTGACCAACTCATCTATCGGAGATTTTCAAACCTTCCATAGTTTCGGTTTCCACACAGTTAAAATAATATTAATAACAAACGGGCCTGAGTGCTTACCGTGCCGCCTAAAGCCTGGAAGCGCGCATTAGGTTCAGAAAAAAAATCATAGTTCGTCATCACATTTACCGTAAGAGTATCGTGATTAAAAGTAATCAAAACAATTAAAACTGACTCCAACAGAACAAACAGTTGTAAAATTGTTTACATGCAAATAATGAAATAAATATAACTTATTTATTTCAGACCAAAAGTCCATAGTATTTGGTTAGTACACATTTTGTACTTAAAAGTTTGTAACAATATACAGCGCAAAACTTACCATACTATTTTTTCATTAATATTCACTGGTATAAATTTAAATTTGCTTCACCATGTGTAATTTAAAACGAGAGTTCGTTTAATTATGAAACTACCTATCTACTTTGTTCGTAAATCAACGAACACAAAATTTTCGAGTCAAATTAAATCCTTTAACGTTCTTGTGCAGGTAAAAAGCTCCCTAGAGACGCTTAAAAGCTTAAATAGCTCGCTCATTCGGTAATTTAATGATCACTTACGAAGACATCCAGTTAATTATAGTCGGCTAAAAATTGTCGTCTTTAAAATAAATGTTACTTATTTTTATATGCTCACCAGTTTACCCATATGTTTTAATGGTATTATTGATCGAAGGTTTTAATTGTTAAAATAAATAAACTATAGTCATATTTAAGATGAGCTGATAATGCCCGAGACTTCGGCCGGGTAGAATTAAATTTTAGGGTTTTTTTCCCGCGGAACCCTATTTTTGTTTTAAACTAAAAGTAGCCAAGTTACGCCTTATAAAATTAGCTAATTAGATAGCTATCTACCAGTGAAACTCCCGTTGAAATCGGTCTAGTCATTTCGGAGTTTATCCGGAACAAACAGACAGACAGACAAAATCTTTAAAAATAGCTTTTTTGATATAGGTATCGTGTATACTTTCATATTCCTTCCATTCAAAGCTGTTATTTTGATATTACAAACAGACATTTCAGTTTTATTTATCTGTATAGATAATTTTTTTGGTCAATGTTTCACTGTTGCCTATTTATGGACATCTAGCAAGACTTAATCCTACCTAAGGTTGCACATCGATTCATCGCTACTCTTGAAGCATCAAAATACACAACCATATAAATTCTTTTAAAAAAACTAAGTTCCTCGTATATCCACAGCTTAACCTTTTTTAATTACGTCTCACTTGCTACCGAAGCATTTTTAATATAGACACAAAAGAGATTGATGCAAATACCTGTTTGATTTCATTATTCCGGTCTATTGGTAGTCTCTATGTATAAACGGACCACGTCACCTGATACAGAAATTAAATGGGTTTCAATTAAAAAAATAGCTGCCTTTCTTTGGTTCGCAGTTTATTTATAATTGGCACAGAGTCAATAGCCTAGTTTCCTCTACTTCATTAAAAGAGGAATACGAATGTGGATTGTACAATTCATAAAAATAGTGTAGGTGTAATTAAGTAGTAATTAATGGTAATTCACTTTTCTTTTTTTTTACTATTCGTTCTTTCGATTCTGAAGCGAAACATACCTTGAATGTTTGCTGATCTCCTCACAGTTGTGCCAATTAGTGCAGGTTATCTTGGGTAGTCTGAAACATCTTGTCAGATAAGACTTTCCATTAATAAAATACGCACTCAAATCTGTTCATCTGTTTGAGAGCTACGATGCCACAGGCAGGCACTGACACACAAATACATATTGTATACACGGATACACATGTTAAACTTATAACTCCCCTGGGTTTCACAGTAGACTAAAAAAATTTTAGGCAGCTTTTGATTTCTCAAGAGCTATTGCAAATAAATTTCATTTACACAAGTAATCACGTATTTTATAAATTCAATGCATTGCCTGCAACCCTTTTGGTGGCCAACTCCTCCCGGGTTTCACCTCACAAGTGGAGAAGGCCTGGAGCATACTCCACCATGCTGCTCCAGTGTGGATTGGTGGAGAACAATGCATTACAAAATGAATTTAAGGAGGATGGAATAAGGAAGGAAGGATATTAAAGTCAACATAATTATGTACAAAATCACGACATCACTAATAAGGAAAGTCATTTGGCATTAAGTTTACCTTTTGAACAGCTTTTATTTATACAAACGATAAAAAAATCGACTCAAAGTAGTTTCAGAAGCTATTTATTTTGTATTTTGGCCTCCTAACGAGACGATTGGAATAGAAACTAAAGCGAATGAAGCAGATGGCTCTTTGATTTCATTTATTCCGCCCTAACGGAGCGCTCCATCTGATTTTGTATCAAAGAACTTTCCACGTCGATTGATACAAACATTGAATACCTACTCGTTTCATTATATTTTAAATATTCATATTTTTGGTTCGTTCATTTATAAAAGTTTGCGAATGGATATAATGTTTTGAGTTGCCACATGAGATGCCGCACATGTTTTTTTTTTAAGACTATTGGAAAATAGGTGTCCTATATTTCTACTTTTCGTACATATGGGCTGATTTTTTGAAAATGGACCTGCAGTATTGAAACTGTATGAAAAATAATGAAAAAGAAAAGGACATTCCACTGAATAAATTGTCCATAACCCCATAGGTCTCAGTAAAGACTGAGGTGCACTGAAAAGTCGTTGCCACCTCTGAAAACCAATGTTGTCCCCCGTATATACTAGTATTAAGCTTAAAACTACAATACCTTACAACTAATCCCCTTTAAAGATTACCCCCCTTGGAAGATTTGTTGATTGTTTAGGAAAAACACAGCTAGCGGGACTATGCGCGCTTCTTATCTCAGCAGAGGATGAATGGATGGATAATAATCTATACAGATAAATAAAATCGAAGTGTACGTTTGTAATATTATAATAACAGCATGACATGCATAATTGCATATGTAAGAATACATAGTACACGTTTAGTTAAGAAAAAAATTGGGGTATCGCGAGAAACAATAAAGCCCATGAAATTTAATTCCATCCAGACGAAGTCACGGGCATCAGCTAGTTTGTATATAAAAACAATTTATGATCTTTTAATATTTAACAACACTACTACACGTCTACGGACGAAAGATGATATTCTAAAGACAATGCGAATGTTATCCTATAACTCACTATTATACTGCTAGCAAGAATAGAGCTGAAGATAGCCTGTAGACACGCAATCAAGACCTTTTGAAAGGACTAGCTACCATTACGTATTATATTTTAGGGCCTCCCCAATTGAAAGCTTAATAAATACTGTAGAGTAAAATAATCATGAAATATGTACTCTATATAGTACTATATAGTATTCCCCCATCGCCTCAATTCTCCACTCTTCGGTCTGCTGGAAGAAGTTTCTTAAGGAATAAGTAGTAGAAACCTTAACACAATATTTCTTATTGTAAGTATCAATCTGTATGCGTAAATAATAAATGAATAGTTTACAAGTTCTAAGTTTACAAAAAATATTAATATAAGTTTCTGTTAATTACTAAACAACATCCTCGGGCAGATATTTTCTGAATTAAACGTCTACATATCTGCAAGAATAAGTTTAAGTAGGCACTGTATTTAGTAACTAACTCTAATATAATACACTATTTTAAAATCAAATATCCATTTTCACCGTACACCTACACAATTTATCGCTGTGCTCAGTTTTCACGTGGTTATTGTCAGTTTAACGTTTAATAATATCCGTTTGAAAATTAATATAGAATATACACATTTCATCATAGTTAAAATAATAATAATAAAATGTAGTAAAAAACTTAAGATTTCTAAATTTGAAGTAAACAGCGACACCTATGGGAAATATGGTATACTAAAGTAACGTATTGCCAAGACCTGAAACGCAAGCACGAGGTAAAGTAGAGACCTTGAAGCCTAACAAATTCCAGTGCTTTCCGCTAGATGGCAGTATGGATTTAAAATAAAGAGCCAAGGGATTTGTAATAATAATATGAGATTTTATAACTTGAAGATTCATTAACTATATAATATAATAGATAGGTATAAATATTTTTTCATAAATTATTATGTTTTCGTTACAACACCTTAAGAAAAGACTTTGAAATTGTTATTTATACTCGTATATTATACCATAGAAACCCAATACGGTTTAACCTATTTCTGGCAACAACACTCTTTAAACCAAAGTAAAATTTACAGTTTCTATTAGGTTAGAGGGTCAAATTTACGTATTACTAACGTAGGTACTAAATATTGCCATGAGTGCATCACACTAACTCACCACAGAAGCATACAGAGGAACCAAAATAATTCAAAATCAAAACTTTGAATCTGAAAAACTAGCGCGATGTTTTAAGAGCTTGAAAACAATATGACCCTTATTATTATATATTATCATTTTCAGTGTTTACTAGTTTTGTATTTATAACTATAGAGACGTTCCCATTGCAGTAGAGTCGTAATGCAATTCTCAATCCATCATTCGTTCGCATCATGGGAATTGTCCCATCATTCGATCTCATAATCATTCGATAAAAAGCACCCATCATAGTTTCATACCAATAACAAATTTGCTATTAATCATGGTCTGCATCAAATGCAGACGAACAAAAAATAAATAAATTGTAAAATCTTATAATACTTCAGAGATAATTAAACACATTCATGAATTCTTGCTCTTTTTCATGTCACTGTCCATCTTATTCTGACAGAGCGGAGCAAAAAGGTGCATTCATTTAAATGAATACCAAAGAACTACAGCCATAATCTCGTATGAAATGGTCCATTGCGGACGAAATAAAATTATTATACTGCACTAGCGTATCACAAATCAAAACCTCGGTGCAATATGCGCAAGAGTCAAGGTAATTGAGCTGTCATTGAAGATTAATGCTATTGCCTGTTAAGCCGACTGTCGTAGGATAAGCACGTCTGCTCATCTGTCGTGACATGTCAAATTATCTCTGCTTGTTGCGCGCGAGGAAGGTATTCCTATTTAATAAAAGCTTTTATTGTGTCTTCCATTTGGAATTCTGTAGAAGCCAACCAGGTACGTACAATAGTTGCTAGTAAGTGCAACTCCTCTCAATTTCGTTATTAAACTATAAATAGAAGTGTATGGAGAAATACTCGAAATTGTTTTGTATGGGAAGAGCCAAGTAATGTTGTTGTTAAATAGGATTATTATCCCATTTAAGACAAGAATGGAGCTCCAGCATGAAGTAGGTAAAATCATTAGAATGGTTATAATAGAAGTATGTGGAAAAATGGTTTTCTCTAATATCACTCACGAAACCAAAGATAAAATGTTATTATGTTAATTTTTGTTAAAGAAATTTTCTTATTCCGCTGATAATTTTGAAATTCAGAGAAGCGTTGTAGTATTTTATTCGAAGCTTTATCAAGTCGAGCTAAGAAGAAGCCCAGTTTTTATTTAGATGCTTATAAGCATTTTCATGACTCCACATAATACATATTAATGAGACACGCGGATCCGTAGGCTCTCAGTTGGAGCTCTCTTAGTTTATTTGGAAAAATGCAAAGAAGTTGAGTGAGAAGACGTGCGTGACATAAAACGTTCTAAGTGTGAACAAAAACAGTGCCCCGCGTGAAATTGGTGTCAGTTGGCGCCAATTAGGTACAGTCGGTTTAACCCACTTTTTATTCTACCAATAAAAATATTCACAGCCTTCGGTAAGAGCGTTCGAAGAGAATTTTTATAAGCAGTTACTAGATATTGCAGATAACCATTACTGTGGTCTAATTATAGGCAGCAGGTTCACAGCAAAATGGGTCAAATTAACCCATTATCCCCTCGGCTCGCACACTCGCGTTTGATTTTTATTCTTGTAAATAATAATCCATGCGGCTACTTTACTAGTCGTGGAGTGGTTAACTTTTAAATTATTTATAATTTGAATAAGCTCTGAGTTTATTAGTGTCTGCTTTAATACAAGTTTATAGAACATGTTTACGACTTTATAGTGGATTGAGCGACATAAGTTTCTCAGTCGTTATTCCACTAAACGCAGCTGACCACGTATTAAATTGGCATACAAAGTAGATACCTATACTTAAATGGTGGCTAGATTTTTTGTGAGATCAGCGGAAATTTGCAACTTTAATCTGACAAATTGCGATAATGATCGTTCTATATGTAACGTATCCACCTGCGTCTTTTTTTACAATGCTCAGGGCATAAAACGTCTAATAAGTATATTTTATTCAGTAGCTGAATAAAAGCATATAAAGAGTGAAATTTTCGTATAATGAAAATGAAAAATGTATATTGGATTACGATGCCTGCAATTACTGATTGCCTGCTATTACGATTTTGATGGCCCACTAATGAGCACGGGTCTCTCCTCACAAGTAGAGAAGGGCTGGAGCTTCACCACGTTGTTCCAGTGCGGATTGATGGACCCACAAATTTATATTATATTTCTTTTCATTTGGTAGCTGACTTAATATATAATAGAAATAGATTTAAGGGAAATTAGAATCCAAGTTAAACGTTGTTATGTTTGAACTACATCAGTTTAGTGGGAGGTTTATCACTTTATACCTTTCTGTACCTAGTATGCACTGAAAATGCGCACGAATTCCACTAATATGTTACAATTGAAACTTTTCGACCACTTCGTTTTGATATGATTTGAGATTGTTTTGAACTTTCACGGTGATTAACTAAACTACGGCAGTCTGCCCGTGAACATGGTATATGTAACTGTACCGAAATATCGGGACGCCGAAAATAAAATGAATCGCGCTAAATATCCCGTTAATTCTTCTTCTAGTGTGATTTGAGATTATTGAAGATTTTGAATATGATTATTTGATAATATGTGTGTTGCCATCTTGCAAAAGTAAGATACGCTAGTTAGGTACTCCTTCAATGTCGTTATTTGTTTTAAAGCTTGTACTGCAGCTACAGGGCCACTATCAGATTTGACCCTATTTAAGGTTAATTTAGAAGTGATAGCCTAATGGTTAAGAATTGCTGTCTCATACTCGAGGAGTCCGGGTTTGATCCCAGACCTCTAATTTTTTGGAATTATGTGTGTATTATAAATTAGTTATCACTTGCTTAACAGTGAAGGAAAACAACGTGAGGAAATATTCTCAAAGGTGTGTGAAGCCTACCAATTCACACTTGGCCAGCGTGTAGACTATGGTCTAATCCTTCTCTTCCTGAGAGGAGACCCAAGCCCAGCAGTGGGACAGTAATGGGTCGGTTACAAGATTAATTATAAGGTATCATAAAGAAGATTATTATGGCGAAGAAAATGTGCCACGCAAGACATGCAGAACAGACCTCATGCACCCTGACTGCTTCCTTTTTATACCTAAAGATACATTATTATGTAAGTAGGTACGTAAATATCTTTGTTCATTAGTTACACTCTCCACATTTTACATTCATCATGTCACGTCAACAATAAGGATTTATGATGTGCAATTATAGGCGACTACGAGCAAAAACGATTCTGATTGACATCAGCCAGTGAAGGCCGGTCGGAAGATCCCTTCTATGGAGTAACCATGGTAAGCATCGTTGATGCAGGATATTTTTTTATGTAGGAAACTTGCCGCGGTACTATTGTTGATCGAAGCCATGGTCTACTCTCTTGTCAACTTTCGTATTGATAAACGAGTTGGATGATAACGACTAGCATGAAAAACAGGAGCCTACCACCATGTCTTAAATCAGTATTATTTTAATCTTACATTGACATTTTGTTCTCAATTTCGTTAAAGTAAGACGATTGTAATATTGCTGCAATTAGAAGTTTTGTGTAGGTCACGCCAACTCTTACGAATCTGAGTAGTATTGATCTAATAATTAAATAAAACGTTCCTAAGCCATGATCGTTTTTAAAAGATTGTGGTAAGCCCCATTTCGAACAAACTATCATCGACCATCTAATGTTAAAACGTAAGTGTATATACAATCACAAGCAAGACTAATTAATCCTACCTAAGGCCGCATGTGTATATGTATCCGCTACTTGACTTGACTATACCTTATGTTGACCTCTTATGAAGGTATATCCGACATCCATACCTGTAAATCGATCACACAATAATTGTTTCAACATTCAGTTTTTAACACCTGCCAAATATGCATGTAGCGATCCTGTCAACAATAAATTAACAGCTGACCACTACACCATGTGAGTTTGTCCATAAAACACAAAACCAATGTTACCCTCGCGGCCGAACAATCAGTGCCAACCAATAAGTAAACAACGTTACCCTGTAATTGGAGAACGCGTTCTGTTACGTATGTAATTGGAATTATAATTGGGATATGACGTGGATGTGCGTGCATTGTCGTGGTTCCGTGCCCTGAATGGTAATATAATGTGACGAAAATTTTGTGAATACTCAAAGAGCACGTAGGAACGTTGACTGGAAGCACTGAGCGCTCGCTTTAACTCGCGACTTGGTTCGGGTATCTATACAGATAAATAAAATTGAAGTATCTGTTTGTAATATCAAAATAACAGCTTGGCACGACATGCATATGAAAATATACACGGTACCATAACAAAAAATCACTTATTAAAGTTATTATCTGTCCCTCTGTCTGTCTGTTTGTTCCGGATAATCTCCGAAACGGATAGACCGATTTCGAGGGGAGTTTCACTGGTAGATAGCTGATTTTATAAGGCGTAACTTAGGCTACTTTTAATTTAGAATAAAATTAGGGTTCCGAGGTAAAAAATAAAAATCCTGAAATTCAATATCACCCGGACGATGGCATCAGCTAGTATTTTAATAGAACTTATAAGTCCCGTGTTTCCCTCGCTGATATAGGTATCATTCACTAAATAGTGAAAAATCGCGTACGTTTTTATGGGTATGGGTAAATACTGACTTGATTGGGATAAATTAAATGAAGAGCCTATTTAATCGTTTGTGTTATCGTACCGCGTATAAAAACGGAAATATTTGCCTTTGGAACGGACTATTGAAAACTTCCTGAATTCGAAAATCATTAATACAAAAAAATATATAAATTGGCGTTATGGCGTGTAATTGAAAATCCTTAATCAAAATTTATTTTAGATAACCAATACGTGCAAATTCCATTTATCCTACAATACGAAAATATAAGAGCATTCATGACGGACGTTTAATGTCGGAGAATTTCTCTGAAGCGATAATTCCATTTGGCTTCGAGTTATTTACCAGTAAAGCTTTAATTGGAACCGATCACTATTCACACTATTGGTTTATTGTATTCAACAACTACACTCGCTATTATTGAACATAAAATTTTATTTTGACAGGTTTCACACTTTGCTCACTTGTGCATAATGTTGAAATATTTCTGCAACATGGAATTAATTTCTCTCCATTATCCGCTTTTGTTTATTTATTGTTGGTGTCATTATTTCAATAATTAGGCTAGATTAATTTGATGACCTTAAAATAATTCTGATAAATCCTTTATATAATTAATAATTATAGAAATGTTTAAGCGCTGTGCGTTGTGCCGTTCCGATTTTTAAAATATTGACCAGAGAAAGAAAGACGAAAAGAATAAATTAAGCAGTAGATCGAAGCTCTAAACGGTAGTTACTCTGCTGTCGTTACAAAATAGTTGTTAATAGAATTTCACTTTGGTTTCACATTGGCAATAGAAACTTTAGCAGAGAAGATTAGACATTGCAAAGGAATTTGTCCGGATTTGGCATAAACATTAAGCAGCTACGGTAGCTGACGGTCTTCCGTAAAGTCAGTGATAAGTTATTTATTATCGTCGTGTGTGGATGTTACTCAGACCCGTCAGACCCTTCAACGCTGGTATGCCCCAAAGTGTCTCGCTATCTCTACGTTGTTCATTCTACATGTTATATATTGTGAATACTGTTAGAAGTAAGCAGAATTCGACTAGTTTCTGATACTGAGACAGACTCGAAATAGTTAAATTCAATATTGTGGCACAAATCTGCACGTTCACGAGTAAGATGCTACGCTCATTATGGTCAGCATATCGGGATCCTTTGTCGCACATGCTAAGTCACTTGATTTGTTCGGAGGTGAATGAAAGGATATATTGTCAGAATCAAGTTCTGCGAGAGTTAAGTTGGACTGTTTTCTCAATTAATATAGTTTGAGGGCTTTGTCTTTGATTAATGTAATTGAAGTATTTCCGTGTTAATTAAAATAAAAAAATTCTCGAGATTGACATTCAGGGGAGTACCGAGATTTTACCTACCTACCACTTTTCACGGCTTCATAGATTCAACTAGATTACAGCAAGCTTCATTTACGACGAAAACAGGCAATTCCATCATAATCCTTTATTAAGATACACTTAGATACCTAAAATAAAAATATCTTGTTTGTTGCACAGCACAAGCGGCTTACCTTTACACCTTTCTTAACGTAATATAAGATGGTAATATTGCATACTCTGTACTTGCACATTACAAAAACTGTCGAACTGAAAATATAGAACATTATAAAATAAACTACGCGTTGGAATCATATATGATACCTACATTATATAAAACATTATCTTACATACAGTATCTTTGAGTGTATTGAGTTTAACTGAAAGCAAGAAGATCCTGCTAAGCAAAGTGGTCTGGTTTTCAATCTTTGTTGCTAGGTACTTGTAATAGTTAATCTCTCGTGCAAACTTTCGCATCAAACTTAACGGTGAAATTTCAAGACGAATCAGTTGGGAGAGGAGGTAAAACTTCATAACAATTTATTGAAAAGTGCCAGGAAACATCGCTACATTTAAAATTTCGAAACAAGGTAATTCGAATAATTACCAGATAGCAAAATAGAGTAGTTATGTAGTAGAATAAGTTAAACATTAAAAACATTTTTATACGAACAACTACAGTGTCCCTAGTACGAGTTTGTATAGTTTATGCATACGCGATCGTTATTTTATTTCTCTATACATCTACTAGCAGCGCCTCTAGCGAGAAAAAGTGTAAACCTCTTTTTATGTATGAGATTTTGACGTTTCTCGTTTCGTGAGAAAACGCAACTACACGATTTGCCAAATTTGCAAACTCGTAGGTACTAACTAGGGCGTTACTTTAACTTTACCCAATGCAAGAATAATAGTAAAGTGAACTTTACTTGAATGAATAGATATAGCGTCCAAATGAAAATAGATTAAAAGCACGACTTATAGATAAAATATAATCGTTATTATTAAAAATATCAAGTAGTTATATTTTTAAAGTCCATTTGAATGTTTACGAGTATCTCTTAGAATTTTAAATAGCGTATTAAAATATAAGATTATTTTTAAATATTACATACTAGTATTATATACATAGTTATTATAATACAGTATTTGTTAAATTATTTAATTTTATATTAAACCGTCTACTAATAGTGCACGAATATTATTTATACAAATACTATACCTACTGACAATTTATTTAACGAATTAAGAAGAAAAAATAAGTGAAACGAACGAAACAGTTGTCTATGCTTAAGTGTGTCATTAGAATTAGTTGCAAGAGTGCGTGTTTTCATGTATATACACTTGTTACAGGTACATTATGTGCATGACGGTTCCGAACACTACTCGGATGCGATCGTCCTCGAAATGGAGTTAATCCCCGAGACGAAGTTCACTCTGCCCAGCTATCTGCAGGGCCGCAACGCCTTCGTCCTGCACGTCAACGTGACTCCTGTCAACGATCCTCCCGTTCTCAGCCTACTCCCCGGCAAGGTCCTTCGATTAACTCAGGTGAGTGATTGTAGACCGTAATAATGTGTACACAGTGTTGTTTATTCCTTAGTCTTTTTTGGGAGCTCTTTTTTAACTATTTCATCCATTCTCCTACGTAGAATTGTATGTCTTACAGCTTTTATTGTAGATATTTATTTTCAGCCTATACTTTTCTTTAGGAACGATATTTTTTTAATGTAGCAAAAATGTCGTATCAGTAAACCTCAAATATGACTTAGTTTGTGATTTTCTACGACAAATATCAATAACAGAACAACGACCATGGACGAATTAGTCTGTGAAAAAAAATGTATTTTATTTGCTGTATATATGTTGAGTCTGATATATGCTTCAATATAATCGAAAGCACTACAACCTATCGATACTACAAAGTAACAGTATAAGGTAATAAAGGGAGTTCCATTAAGGGCGGGTCGATTTTAAAAATGAATAAAACAAGTTGTATATGAGATATCAATAAAAAATAATAACTTGAATTTGGCCACCAAACGTTGAATAGTCGACTTGGAAGGACGTACCATGTACCCCATAAAAGAGGCGCAACGCGCTCATCGATCCTACTAGAGAACACCCGTTTTGATAATAAAGTTTTATCATTTGCACGTGTTTCTCGACGCTCTAACTTGCCATGATGATTTGTCTTTAGTGACTGATTAAAAGACGATATTTTGACAAAAAATAAAAGAAACAATATGGCCGCCACGACCTGTCGAAGTCAACCCATCTCTATTGGAAAACCCCTTAGTACTTTACTTCAAAATTTCTCTAAAATGCGATTATAGGTATAATAATAATATTTTTCACATTCATTATTTCATAGATTAGTAGGTTTAAATATTGTTAACATTTTTAATACATCGAAAAGCATGTTTTCTATGAACTGGAACCTCTGCAAGTTGCTTTACTTTGATTAAGCATTTGGCACACAGACGAGCGGTCGAGGCGCGGCGTGTGTGCGTCGGAGACTTCACGCGTCGACCGAATGATCACATGTCCACATTCCGCGTTGCTTGTAAATGACGTGAAAAAGATCTGTACGGTTTCAACCGAGTTTATCGAGCAGCCGGCCAACGTGCCATTCGACCTACATTTGTATTTTTCACCTCAGCTGTTCTGGATGCATGTTTTTGTCACATTTTTATTCACAAATATCCTTAACACGTCTTTAAAAGCGTCCTAAATTAAAACTCTCATTAGGCTTATAAAACCTTTGTTGTCTGTTTCTGTCATATTGTATTTTGCCTTTATTTATTAACAATTTTACCGGAAGCAATCTAAGCTCTCTATTAAACTTCTTTAGACGGCATCACAAATCATAAATATTACAAAGTTTGTGTTGCGGATGATATGAACGCTGTCAAAAATAAATAATGACCCGGAAGTTAAATTTTAAATTCATCACTCCGATGTCGGCTGGACGAGGACCAAACCCGGTACCCTGCTCGTGGTATTTTTAACCTAAAACTTCATTATAGCAAGTGCCAATTTTTTTACTTTTATAAAATTACAACAAACTTATGAGAGTAGTATTTTGTTATTTTTCTTTTGCAGATAGGATCTTCCTATTCATCTAATAACCAAAATATAGATCTTATCTATCTATGTATTATATACCTACATTATTGGCACCATCTTTGAAATACT
>DWTS01000093.1:0-14417 GCA_018250615.1 Oechydrus chersis rufus | reverse complement strand
GATAAGCTTCATTCATATTTATATACTTTTAGTTTGATTTGAGTCGGAAATATTGACTATGTATGGTAGAGTTGGTCTCTATATCTATATTCTTACTGTACTTTAATCTGCAAATATGGAGATGATGTTATTTATATAGTAAAATATTTGCCTCTTTTCAACAGCCCATACTGCCTACAGCTTTCAGATTCGGGTCTTTTCTCAGAGTGGGAAGGATCTTCTCTAAAAGGATTTCAAAGAGTTTAGGTGACAACCGAGAAATGGTGTGCTGCACCCTCTTACTTTACTTTCTTTCTTGTTGTATTTGTTACTTATATCTGATAAAGTTGATGCCATTTTTATTTTATTACTGTGTCCGTGTATTGTGAAATGGAATAATAGTGCAAAAACATGGCTTTACAAGTTGCCTCCAAAACTCCATCGGAAAAGTTCTGGTAAAGTAGCCATCGCTTTACTTGAACACCTGATTGACAAACAGACTTCGACTTTAACTGTACCGGTTTTGTTGAAATCGGGCAAATGTTAATTCGATGCCATTAAGGAAAGAAAAGGATTTCAGTTTCTCTACTTACATTTTAATGTTTAATTCTTTGACCAGATATTCATGATCTCTAAGCCTGGTAGAATTTACGCACTGAATTTCACATACCTTTACGGTGACGGAAAATATCGTGAGGAAACCTGCATACCTGTGAGTTTTAGATCCTAACTAACATGCCTGAGTAAGTACTTACAGTCGTTTTTCTGAAATCTTAAGCGATAACTTATTTTCATATACGTGATATTTATACGAGTATATGGTATGTTTGTTCGATACAATGAGAGTACTTTTTTGTTATGCGACGGGAGTTGCCTACACGACAGAAGCTTGAAATCACAACACAATTAAAGGAGCTTTTTGAGAAAACTTTTCAAAAAAGAAGAGATAAATTTCTTTTATACCTACCTATACATACAAGAGTTACTTATTACAAAAAATGAAACTAAAATGGTCATAATTAGTAATATCGTATACCTCCTTACTATAAAAAGACAAGACAATATAAAATTATTTCACCACCGAACAAGTTTAATGAAACAAGATTTAAGAGGAATTTTCATTTTGAAATTACGACGTTGCGGTTCGTTAAAATTTCTAAAGAATGAAACTTGTACCTGTCAGCTCTACCTAACAATATGAATGTAAATGCTATAGTTAGACTGGTTTTCCTGTCACCAACTCGTATATAAATATTTGTAGATTTCTTTGAAAACAGATGAACTCTGTATCAAAGAAATCTGTTCGTCCTCTGCGTCGTTAACTGGAGTTATAAGTAACATTTACGTGGACGGTGATTCAAGGTAACAACTTATAATTACGAGTAGTATTTCTTTACATCCACTTTGGAACTCTTTTTAGAAATGTAAAATCTGTGTTTCTTAACTTTACTTTATTAACCAACTTCCTTGATAACGACTTTCGACGAGTCTACGTTTTTATTAATGAACTGGATCTTTTGCTGCATAGGATTGTAAATGCCTGCAACACTTTTAATGGCCCACTAATGAGCATGGGTCTCTCCTCATAAATGGAGAAGGCCTGTAGCATACTCCTCCACGCTGCTCCAATACGGATTGATGGAGACAGGCCAACCCGTATGTCGGATGTTTTCAGACCGCCCATAAAGCCTCCGACACGACGTTTGCTATCTATCGATAACAACCGGAACCAACTGCTTAACGTGCCCTCCAAAGCACAGAGACGCGCATGTAATTTAACACTACCCATTCAACTCCCGACCGCGCCCGACGTTGCTTAACTTTTTTGATCGTTTACAGGCAACACAGCTAGCGGGGCTCTGCGCGCTTCAGATTTGTAAATAAATAGCGTAATTCGTTGGTGCTTACTAAATCTGTACTTGCTCTCAATCAACTTGACCCAAATTTGGTAGAAAATCTGTTTTTCAGCAGCAGTACTTGTTGTTGCAGTTTTGCCTAAATCTCATATTTTAATTTTTATGTTTTACGGCAAATGTCGGCAATTTGTAGTAAAAGCACGCTGTTACTTCATGCGTAACTTACAGTTTATTTTTATTTTGAAATAAATATTAATGTTTCGTTTGGTTGCTAGCTGTGAATATAGCGAATGCAATACTTTCTATCATGTTATAATCAGAACGAAGTATCGAAATCGCGTATTCTAATAAAGATATTCAAATAGCTTCCCCTTTAACAGGATAGTTGTCTATAGTATTCTAATATTTATTTATTAACAACTTTTCGCGCGCATTGCCCCGCTGAAGCGCGCATATGGGGATATGCGCGCTAGCTGTATTGATTGTAAACGATAAACAAAGTTAAGAATCGTCGGGCGCAGTCGGGAGTTGGATGGGTGACCGTTAATGGCAAAAATTTCATGCGCATTTCCGTGCTTCTGAGGGCACGTTAAGCAGTCGGTCCCGGTTGTCATCGAAAGATGGAAGCCGTTGAGCCGCGTCGGAGATCTTATGGGCGGTCTGTAAACATCCGACATTCGGGTTGGCCACTAAGCTGTCTCCACCAATCCTGGCCTTAAGTAAGGCCTGCCTTAAATAAGACCTGCCTGCTTATTTACCCTCTGTGTCTATTCCATATGCAAAGACTTACGTACTAAAAGAGTGCATCGAAGTTCACACACACCTTTTTTGAAGTCATGATTACTACTAGATATTACACCGCTGTTTTTCCGCCGGATTTTTCTCCCGGCCAACCTTGGCCAAAGGACGCTCAAAGCCAAGCTCAAAGTGTATGTGAATACATGCTAAAGAAATAAATTATTTGATTTGATTTGCGTAGGAGTCGCTACGAAAATGGGCATAAATACTCGTAAGTGCATGGATTTCTTTCGCAAAAGTCTGAATGAAAGCTAGCAGCACCATTTTCTCCATAAGCCCACTTAAAAGGTTTCCAGTTAAGGCGGAGACCACCTACGCACATGAAAGATGCAACAGAGTTATTATATTTTATTGGAGCTTGGAGTCTCGTATATTGTAAAGTACGAGCGGAAAGGTTTTAAAGCTAATTTTCTGTTCCCTTTATATATCATCGTTCACGTTGTTACCTCGGTTCTATGCATTCTTGAAACGTTATATGAACGATATGTGCGCAACATATTTTCTCTGCATTTTATTTACTTGTCGGTAACACTTGCCACGTTGCTCCAGTGCGGATTGGTAGATTTTGGTGGCCATTACATATACATCGGGCTTATTCATTTCTCTTGTATTACAACGATTTACATCTATGGTTTTACATAACATTATGTGGAAAACCGAGGTACCTACTTGTATTTGAAATAGTATCATTTTAAAATTACGAATATATTGTTTCTCTAGTAGATGCAGTATTCAAGTTATATCTCAACCTATTTATCCCCACACATTCGAGAAGTAAATACTTGTTCGATTCATTCGATTTTGGTCATGCCCTGTTAAGGAAACTGTTAATCACTCTGTAACATTTATTTGAAACGGAAAGTAAACTAGCTAATAGCCAAATAAATCCTTCCACAGTAATGGTACATCAGTGTTCGCTATTCAAAAAACTTATTTTAAATTCTATCATAATTGACATGATTGGCGTTAATGCCCAGCGGTCTAAAAACGCGAAACTCTTTTTGTACAAAATTAACTGTTAGAATATCTGTTTTGGTTTCTAGGCACGTACGATAATAGTTGATTTGGTGTAAGCTTGAACGAAGCGGGATTCTGTGGAAACCCACAGAAACAGTGAATTTAGTCCTATATAATATGGAACTTTCAAGTCAACTTAGTTTTATATATTAGGTATACACCTACAAGTCCCAAACTGCTGTTTTGACTGTCTGTCTATCTGTCTGACTGTCTTAGATTGATTGTAAATAAATGAGCTACCCAGTTGAATGAGGATTAGATATAATCTGAATAACTGTAGTACCTATTCCATGAAACTGTTAGTGTCAATAGCTTAAAAAGCATATTTCAACACAATGAAACTTAATTCCAACTCACACCCCTTAAAGTTGAAAACAACTTTGATTGGATT
Organism: Oechydrus chersis rufus; assembly: GCA_018250615.1. Taxonomy (NCBI): domain Eukaryota; kingdom Metazoa; phylum Arthropoda; class Insecta; order Lepidoptera; family Hesperiidae; genus Oechydrus; species Oechydrus chersis. The sequence goes on along the minus strand of DWTS01000093.1, from coordinate 10,376 downwards.
CTTGGCGCTAATAGTCTCTATTATCAACATTGACAATCTATTATCAGTAGTAAGGTTTAACTCTGACTTCCACAAGTTTCTAACTAAACTAAGTTTAACTTATGAGACACAGATTGAATGCGCGTTCAGTATTTTTTATTTATTAAAATGCTATTTAGCCATGCCCGAATGTATTATCTGTGGGTGTCTCTTATCACCGTCAGAATCGTTTATTCCTGATCATCTTTCCACGAGAAGAATGTTTTTACTCCTTGACGGCTAATAGCAAATGACAACATTTTATAGGTAACTAGCGGACCCGCCCGGCTTTGCACGGGTTTTTTATTGTTTTAAGACATTTTCAGGTATTTTTTTAATTTTTTCTCCGTGAGAACCATCCTTGTACTTCAAGGAATATCATAAAAAAAGAATTAGCGAAATTTAATTTCAATTCATATTATTTACATTTAATTTTATGTATACGTTGGAGCTTGTTAGAAAAATTAAAAAAGTTGACTTGACATACCTACTTGTATTTTATTTTTTTCAAAAAACGTATGTTTTATGATTCTTATAGCGACTATTCTTTATTTTAATAAATTTATTTTGAGAAGATTGCTTTTTTACAGTATGAACTTATTATAGTTATATTAGATCGATACGTAAATGCCAAAATTATCATGATTAGTAATTTTAACATGTGAGAACAGCGTTTCAAAGTAATAAACTTCTAATTATGTATTGCTATTCATATGCCCGTTGGGAATTCTCAGGACCGGGATGCCTTCATCGCAACTTGAACTAGTAATATCAGCAAATAACTGAAACCCAACGATCCAATGAAACTATGACTATAAGATAGTTATCGGGAGTTTCTTGAATTTCAATATTTGTAATTTGTATGTGAATGGCTTATGCGCTGACGCATATTATTTTTATATTATGAAAGTAACAAACAAGCAAACAAAGCATCTTACTAAATTTAAACGATTTAAGAAATTAAGCAGGCATCACCTGCGGTGGGGACTTGAATAGGTAGACACCCAGTGACAGTTTAACTAGCTTACTTTGCACTAGCTAATCTTAGCCCATTTCTATCTTCAGAAAACAACTTTATTAGACGCCGTATCGTACCTATGGTTCCAACCTTTCGCCAGGCACACTTCTCTATTTTTTCGAAATGATGCAATTTCCATAGAAATGTTCTCAAAGGTGTGTGCAGTCTACCAATCCGGTCTTGGCCAGCGTGGTAGACAATGGCCTAATCCTTCCCGTTTAGAGAGGAGACCCGAGCCCGACCGACAGTATTAAATCGATGACTCACATGACCTTCAGAATAAATAGTTATTTCCTTACGATATTATCCGTCGACGTAAATTATATTAATATTCACAGAATCGATGAATACTGTATGCTACTAACTCGCATTCCCCACAAGAGACAGTTAGTCGAGTGACTGCAACAGATATAATATTCTGCAACTTCGCTAACTTAGAGATGTTCAAGTCGAATCATAGGAGGATTTACAAATGCTTACATGGAATACGATTTCTTGTTAGCTAGTTTCTATAATCCTGTATTGATATCACAAATTTACATATTAGTTTGTGGTAGCAATATTCATGATATATCTAATGTTTGGGCGATTTGCAAAATTGATAATATTTTTTATCAAACTAATAATAAACTAATTTACGAACATATGTCTAGGTTTAATAGCCACTGTTAGTGATTTGATATGAAATAAAATCCAAAAAAAAACTGAGTACGAGTATATCGTTGAAACACTAGGTGTTCTACTCTTCCTTATCATACGTTTGAATTTAAATTACGATAAGGCGAAAGCTTCTGCTATAATGCGTATGCACCTAATGGTATAAAATTTATCTGTGAAACTATCGTATAAATTATTATACCTATCATATTGACCATCATTTATTATGACGCAGAGTGCTTGCTAACGGGAACTATATCTGTTGCTTTAACAATATTACTCTCGCTAACAAGCAAGTTACTACGAGACACTACGAGTATCCACATGAATATCCGTATTCAAAATATACATCCTTTGTTACTTACAATATCACCTATACCATAGAATCTATACATATACATAAAACTGAAGTGTCTGTTTTTTATATCAAAGTAATAGCTTGGCACAACATGCATATGAAAGTATACACTATACCTGTATCAAAGAAACAATTTTTAAAGTTTTTGTCTGTCTATCAGTCTGTTTGTCTGTTTGTTCCGGATAATCTCCGAAACGGCTAGACCGATATCGACGGGAATTTCACCGGTAGATAGCTGATTTTATAAGGCGTACCTTAGGCTACTTTTAGTTTAGAATAAAATTACGGTACCGCAGGAAAAAAAATAAAAACCATGAAATTCAATTCCACTCAATTTTTGTACACAAATTATCGGGGGTACAGAAAAGGACATAGGGTAGATGTTTTATACATATGAATAACTTCTCCGGAGGAATACACAAAATCTGTATTATGCGTCAAAGATAGTGCAAAATGTTGTAGATACACTTTCTTTTATATCATGATTCCATTTGGGCGAACACGCGAGCAAAATTGACCGAGATTGATTGAGTCAATTATAATTAATCTATTAATAACATTATTACGAGTATCATCACTTTGTTAAATGCGATAAAAATGTAAAAAAAAATATTGCTAAAATAACACCGTTGACGAAACGGACTTCGTTGCTGTATTATTTTAAAACAGCGCAATTTTATATTTTACTGTTGCAGCTACTCGTATTTTATATTGAATGATGTTATTATTTCATAGTAGCACTATATAGGCATAATAATTTGTACGTACCAGCGTAAGAAAATAGCGGGTGGTCCAGAGAATGATTGTGGAACTTGCTCCACAAGCAGAGAGTGAATTCTTTGAGATCTGGAAGACTCTTTTCGTACTCCAAGTATTGGTATGGCAATTCTTGATTCATCGAAACTTTGTATACGCTGCATGAATCAGACATAGGAGCGGGAGCACTGTGGTAGAGACTCGTGAGCTTGTTGACGTATGACGACTGGCTTGGTGGCCGCCGATTGAGAATTTTAAGTTGTGGCCTGAAACAATACAGACAAAAATAAAATAGATGATACAATTTTAGGTCTCCAACGCCCATTATTAGCAGTTGCGAGAGGGGAGGGGCAAAAAAACGTGCCGGTGGAACTAGGATGTTGCCTAGTATGCGGCTACTGTTACGATTAAGAGCAAAACATTTGCAGAGGATGTGTGTGGGCTTTTTCCTCGGCATCATAACTACAATTTTTAGTAGTAGATAGGCCAATTTTATAGAGATATTTATTCAACCTGTAGTATGAAGTTAGGGTTCTGGTTAATAACCGAAATTACTTGCGCTTTAGGTACAACACTTGTTTGGGGTATTTCTACGAGAAACCTACGATCAGTGCCTGCGCCTCTTCCGTCTTCTATCATCTTCCATCCAGGGTTACCGTGTTGCTCGCCCCTTGTTTGTTGAGTACTCCAATACATTCTTCATTCTTTTCTTATCCCCGTGATTTGAAGGGTTTGGAACCGTCTTGTCTCATTCTTCCCTTCTCGGTATTGTAACTTTGCACAACTTGTTAAAGTTGCTTGATAATGATCCAACGTCCATGCTATTTCAGTTCCTTTGAAAATGGCTGCACTATTATGGGACAGTGATTCCTTTTGTATAGAAGGAAAACGATTGTTAGTTTCTCGGTGTGGATAGTACTTGTTTGCAAGAGAATATTTGTTACTATTAGTTTCCAATTGATTGAATTAGATTGCGAATCGCAGTACTTCGAATCTAGGAAGACAGAGTTCTTAATAAATTTTAACAGGATTATGAAGCTTCATCGGTCGTGTAAGTTTCGAAAACTTAACTTCTATATAGTAACCGATACTTAGGCATGAACACATTTCATTATTAATTGGAAATTTGTTCAAGTGAGTTTAAAATGAACCTGTTTTAAAAATAAATATATCGTGAGTTTAGTTGACTCGTTTTTAACAAATGTACCTATAGATTATGTCGGTTGAAGTTTTTCTAAAGTTAAAGGAGTTGCTTACAAACATGCATAACACTATTTAATATCAAACCAAACATTAATTGTATTGTATGCACGTAGTATCTTTATTCCGAGGATTGAGATCGTGCAAAATGCAGATGCAAAAATACTCAAAATAGTTGCCGGCATTCACCATCTTCCAATGCAACAAGACTAGCTTCACCCTAGCATTATGATGTTACCTTAGCGGTTCCATATACTGCATAACATTAGTCTAACATTAAAATAAAAAAAAATGTTTTACAATATAACAAATTCTTGTAAAGTTTACTGTTGTCACTGTCACCCGAAGCAGAGGTCTGAAGGATAATAAAAAAAACCGCCTTGTCAATAACGCTATAAGTAACGTAACTTGTACTTTTAAGCAACGTATTTAGTGGTATCGACTTGACTGAAGAGTAAATTGACCTGACGGAGGAGTTAGTTGAAATATTATGATGGAAATTAAAAATATGACATAATGGACATGGAAACAGTCCGAACGCAGGTCCGATTAAAATGTTAATTTATGAATATCTCTCTATAGGCAGTAGAAAATGTAGCGCGACAAACAAATATTTATGTAAGATTACAACATAGTAAATGAATGATACAAAAGAAAAAAATAAAATGTAAGGGAAGAAAATCTGATCACTTGAAAATATTTCTGGAGGATTAAGAAAAACACAATTTAGCAATATGAAGTCAATTCAAATGGTTTTGATTAAATAAATTGAACGTATTCTAAGACGAAAGGATATTCTCAGCAATTCAATTAAGAAGCAATTAAACGACATTTTGTCTAACAATCGAGTCTAAATTAGACTATTGATCGCCATCCTCACCTAATGAACATCGGAAGCAGATTCCTTCAGATTAATGTAGCTTGTGTTTGAGTCGGAACAATTTACAGATTTAACAACATATAAACATAACCTTTCCTTTTATTACCAGAAATAATCAAGCGATAATAATTGTTACATTTTCATTTTGTCTATACGAATGTGGTACTGGTGCCTGAATGCATTTGAGCAGAATATAAAGGTTGTTATGTCGCAGAAGTATCATGTGCAATTGTGCATACTCAAAAAATATTTTCTCAAAAAAAATGAACAACTATATTTAGGATTCGTATACCATGTTTATATCTCATTGATGAGCAGGACATGTAGGCCTTAACCTTAAGTGATCATTGACGAGCATGGGCATCTACGTATAACCTCAAGTAATACAAGCAAGTCCCACGTAGACACGTCGCTACTCTTGAGGACTAAAGTGTTGGCCTCGCATGAAGTGCAGTGTGAAGTGTACTGTAGTGCTAGGTAAGGCCTGGAGAATAATCCATTGCGCTGTACTAATGGACGTTGGTGGAGATGGTTGGTTTGGGTTAGCGATCATATCGTCCATGGAATGTTTTCAGACCGCCCGACTTGGTATGACGATCGATGAATAATGCCACTACCAAACTTGCCCTCCGTAACAAGGAAGCTCGCATAGCTTTGCATGAAATTTCGTCACTAGCGACCTTCCATCCAACTTCCGATGCTTAACTTCGGCAAACAAATTCCATAATTCTGATAAATAGTTCCCTGTATTAATTTATAGGTAATTCCTTGTCTTGCACTCGGATGACGAAGTAGGTATTCAGGGCAAAGTTTCTTCGGAAAAATTAATCGTATTAGTGAATATTTTAACATACTTTTAGTAAGACGGCATGTTATATTGAATAGTAAAGTGTATTTGTAAGTTGTAATTGTAAACTGTAAAACTTGTAAACTTGTAAACTTCTTAAAGGATTTGTTACCAATCTAAATAAGATATGATGAATCTAAACCCACACATACGAGTCCAAATTTATAAGGAGGTACGAGCTTGAAATACGTTATGTTAAAATAAAAAATATATATAATATTTACCCTGCATCCAAAGATCGATCCGCGGGTTTATCGTAAGCGTGATATATAATGGACGATTCGGGAAGTATAGGCTGCCAGTCATCCTCCCTGGCACCAACTCCCCACAGGAGCCCACAGAGCAGAAGTATCCGCATTTCCTAAAACAATTTGAAAAACGAAACTTTAGAAGCATGTAATGAAATAATTCAAAAACCAAAACAAAATCAAACATGTTATGTATTTATTTCGCTGAGCCTAGCAAATAATTTTGAATCTAATGTGTGATAGTAATACATCATTTTACATTAAACCAAATACCATCCATCTGGACGTTATTTATCCTCGAGTAAAGTGAGATAAAAGCAAATATGTAGGTATATAAATATACCTAAAAGATTTCAATAAAAGATGGAATACGAGTATTTACAAATATCTGCGATAAATTTATTTCCACCGACATTATCGTTGTACGCTACACCTCATTTACAAGAGCAGAGCCAGGAGTGAAAGCTTATCTATACAGATAAATAAAATTAAATCGTCAGTTTGTAATGTCATAATAACTGCTTGGCACAACACGCATATGAAAATATACTCGGTACCTATACTTAAAAGCGGTTACTAAAGTTTTTGTCTGTCAGTCTCTGAAATGGCTGACCGATTTTGAGAGGAGTTTCGCTGGTAGACAGCTGGTATTATAAGTAAGCGTAACTTAGGTTACTTTTAATTTAGAAAAAAATTGGGTTCCGCGGGGAAAAATAAAACACATGAAATCTAATTCCACCTGGACGAAGTCGCGAGCTTTATTAGCTTGTATTGTAATAAATATGAACACCAGCAACGCGAGCCGGCTCGCGCCCGCGCTCAGTAATTGGAGGTCACGCATAATTATTTCCACGCCACCATCCTGCCCTGATTTATTAAACAGTGCAACAGGATCTACGTTTTGTTTATTGTATACCTGCACTAATCATTACTCACCGCCAATGTGATTTATCACCGGCGGTGTACACGAACTTTTCTCCTAATGAGTTGCCATTTCCACTATCATCGGTTAGCTTATTGAGAAATGCTCTTTGATAGTCGACCAACAATTAAATTGCTTCTGTCACATGTTATAAGATATTATTACCGAGATGCCCGCTTACAACCTTAGTTTCGATTGCGTGGTTTTTCATTCTGAGATGATTTAAATTGAAATTGCAGAGGAAATAACACGAGTAAGCTGGAATAATATGAGATAAATAAGATGACATTGTTTATCGCATCAATGTATTCTTTTTCCTAATCTTCAGGTCTTTTATATCTGTGTATATATAGCGTAAGATATTTAATTATAGTACTTTTTTGACAAGCTAAAGCTTATTTAGTCTACGTACATCTTTCTATATCTATACGAACCTCTTTTAGGTAGATGGGTTCAGAAATATCCATTAAACAAGGATCGTGTTTGAATTATTTTACAGTAAATATTATCTGTCGTATAATATTTATCGGCATTCAGATTTTATTAAAAGCTTCAAATATTCGTTAAGACATTCAAGTTTTATACGTCGTTACGTTTATCGGTAGTGATGGGAAATTATCATAATAAGGTGTTAGCGGTCAAACCTGCGGTTGATATGAATAGGCGGATAAGTATGAATATGGAGGTAAAAGCGGTCACGCGACTGAGAAATGCATCCGCGTCGGTTTCTAGTCGTCTCGCCTCACTGACTTCGAGCGATCCAACTAACGCCATGCAATAAATATCGAGGAGCCTGCAGCGGGACCAAAGAACATTTGCATATTATTATGCATGCAGCTTTGTTCCTTGCACGTTATTAAACAGTTCAGTTTTAATTTAGTGTTTCGCAGTTTGCGGATTTTTAATTCTCCTTTCTACTCAGTCAGAAAATAAATTAAACAGGTGGTAGGGCTTTATGGTTCGAATGGGGCAGTACCGCCGTCACACCAATATCTTCCGTGAAGCAATTTTTGTGTTTTTGTTGAAAGGTGTGGATGCCGGCTGCACTATTTAACACTATTGACATTGATGTCCATGGGCGGCAGTGACCACTTAACATCAGGTGGAGTGCATTCTCGTTTGCTTCTCATGAAACATAAAAAAGTGGCCAAGTGCGTAGTTTCGGAATAAAATGGGTGTGACATAGGATTGACAGACAGATAGACACGACGAATCTATAAGGGTCTTTTGCCATTCGGCTATGGAAACGTATCGTTCTTGTTTACGGCTTCACCCGATTTTTAATGTGATTTCTTGCGCTGGCGCTCGATATGGATAACCTTATTAAGAAGATATTTTTAGGAATTTCTTTTGAAAAGCATAATCCATTTCACTATTTCCGCATAATGTTTGGAAGCACCATATGCTTGCAAATAATAAAATATATATATATGTGTATATTTGACACGCATATAATGAAAATACGTCCTTCAGTTAATATACATGTATAACAATTACTGGCAGCTGCATCACCACAGTAGAAGGAACATTTAGTAATAACCGTTTTCATTATAAGTCATAGAAGCAATCTCTCCAACTTTAATGAGTGCGAGATACTAATCTAACTTACCACTGGGAAAGTGCTTTGAATATAACTGAGACCGCATGTTGCTATTAATACTAAGTGATGTACCTAGTTCTGTACGAGAAATGTTCATGATTGTAACATGTACTTAAACGCCACTCTGTGAGCTTACGTCTAATTTATACATGCCTTAATCTGCTACAAAAATCATTAGCCCGCCGAAGCGCGCATAGCCCCGCTAGCTATGTCGATTGTAAACGACCAACAAAGTTAAGCAGCGTTAGGCGCGGTCGGGCGTCGGATGGGAAAATTTCATGCGCGTTTCCGTGCTTCGGAGGGCATGTTAAGCCGTCGGTCCCGGTCGTCATTGATAGATGGCAGTCGTTAAGCTGTGTCGGAGGCGGTCTGAAAACTTCCGACATACGGGATGGCCACTAACCTGTCTCCACCAATCCGCACTGGAGCAGCGTGGTGGAGTATTCTCCAAGCCTTTTCCACTTGTGAGGAGAGACCCGTGCTCAGCATTGGGCCATTAAAAGGGTTGCAGGTAAACATTGTAGTGCCATCTTCGCCCCCTTTCAGAAATAAGAGTTCTTGTCTGTACTGATTGTATTTATTTGTCTTCGACCCATTGCTGTCGCTGCTGGGCTCGGGTCTTCTCTCAGAACATAGTCATAGTCTACCACGCTGGCCAAGCGCGGATTGGACACTTCACACACCGTTTTTTAAACTCGTTGTGCAGGTTTCCTCAGGATGTTTTCCTTTACCGAAAAGCAAGTGATAAATAATTTATTTGTAATACATACATAATTTAAAAAAAAATCAAAGGTGCCTGGGATTTGAACCCGGGCCCCCTAGACTATTACTGTTGATAGTTTTATTTGGAATTAAAAAAATGTTTGTGCTCACTCAATTCTCTCTTCATTTTTAATTTCTCGAGACGATGTCTATCCTTACCTAATGGATAGCCGTTCATCAAAGAAAACATTTCCATATTCATGAGACAATTAGCCTTAATCGAAAGACAGTTATTTTTTGATGTTGAATATGCCAAAACAACTGCACGATTAACTAGTACTCATACATTATTACTGATGCCCTTAACCCGTAATTTGACCAAAGTTTTACTTGAGATCAACAACACACGCCTCAATTCATCTTATTGACTTAAGGGGCCGTTGTAAGTATGAATGACTCAAAATTATAGCCTCGGTAGTTTCGGAAATAAGGGATAAGGATAAGGGGTACCTATTGTAGAACTATAACATAAATATATTTGGGAACCCCATAACAAATTTGAAATTTGGAAATGCCACAACGATACAGTTTGCAAAACTTTTTACTTTTTATTTCGCCCCCCCAAAAGTCACCGAGCCCGAGCGGGCCACCTGATGGTAAGTGGTCTCCGCCGCCTTGGACATTTGCAACATTAGAGGAACCTTTGGCGCCTTTTTTCACCCCAAGTCAAAACACTCGGAGAATGCCTCAAGTGGAGCTTCTATAGCTGAGGCATTCCACATAAGTGTTTCATATTTAGTTTTTTCGTACGAAACCCTAAAACACATTGTTCTTCGGATATTTTTCTTACCTGGATTTACTACACTATTTTTTGCGTTGCCGTTTAAAATGCACCAATAAAGATTGGAATCGCTAAGTTAACGTCTACCGCAAGATACGTCGAGATTTTGTTCAGATTTATTTTGTACAGACTTTTATCTCTACCGTTACGAGCTGCGGGCGCTGTCATGTGATTGAGCGCGATCACTTCGCGGTGGCGCGGAAAATAACTTTATTTTTCTGTATTCTAAATCGTAGAATTCCATATTACGTAGTGCCTTTATGTAAGGACGTTAAGAAATGTTATACTCGTGTATGGGTGTAAAATTATCTATATACTCGTATGTATGT
>DWTS01000092.1:0-14431 GCA_018250615.1 Oechydrus chersis rufus | reverse complement strand
ATAACCATTTTTAGTTCAAAGTAGATACGAAAGCTTGAAATAAATCTGTCACTGCTAATAACAATTACGCGTTTTTTTTTAATTCATGTATTATTCGTATATTAATGTATGTTTATATTTTCCAGAAAAACCGGCAAATCCATGCAATCCGTCACCATGTGGACCATATAGCACATGTAAATCCATAAACAACCAAGCCTCATGTACTTGTCTGCCGGAATATTCGGGAAGTCCACCTAATTGCCGTCCGGAGTGTGTGACAAATACAGAATGTCCATTAAACAAGGCATGCGTCAAGCAAAAGTGTATTGACCCTTGTGTTGGTACTTGTGGTGATAATGCCGAATGTCGGATCCATCGCCACAGTCCTTACTGCACTTGCCTTACAGGATTTACTGGAGATCCGTTTGTTCGATGTATGCAAGTGATCAGAGACCCAGTAAGACCATCTTCACCGTGCGAACCTAATCCTTGTGGACCATTCGCTTTTTGTAGGGACTTTAACGGTGCGCCTATGTGTAGTTGCAAACCTGGATACATGGGAGTTCCACCACGATGCGCCCCAGAGTGTTCTATTAACGAGGATTGTCCCAACAACAAAGCGTGTGTTCGAGAGAAATGTGTTGATCCTTGCTTAGGTTCCTGCGGCGCCAACACGAATTGCCGATCAATGAATCACCTGGCCATTTGTACTTGTTTACCAGGTTACCGTGGCGATCCTTTCGTAGGCTGCAATATTTTCAGAGGTAAGATTTATATATTTATTCTATTTTCTTCTCTATCTCAATGACTATATAGATATAACAGTAGGTACCTACATTAAGTTATAGTCCAGAATTTTGATTTAAATTTATATCATTACAGAACCCTCACCACCATTCTACGAGGAACCTTGTGCTAACAATCCTTGTGGAATTAATGCAAAATGTGATAATGGAACCTGTTCGTGTATACCTGGCTATCACGGAAACGCCTATATTGAATGCAGACCTGAATGCACTAGTGACAACGACTGTCAGAAACAACAAGCTTGCATTAACTACAAATGTGTTAATCCGTGTAAGGACGCCTGCGGTATTGACGCCGTATGTAATGTATACAACCACATTGCCATTTGTGAATGTCCCGCGCCACTGAAAGGAGATCCATTTATTGCCTGTGAACGAGTTTTAGGTAAGAATATTAAGTATTACCTGTTCTAGTTAAAATTTTGACGATACCATAAATCCAATTCCTTGTTAAATTTGTAAATCATATTATTTGTTACCTAAATTATACCATTTTTAAAACTTATTTTCTAAGAGCTGATGATGCCCGGGACTTCGTCCGGGTAGAATGAAATTGTGTGTGATTGATGTTTTTAATTTTTTTCCCGTGGGACCCTAATTTAATTCTAAACTACAAGTAGCCTAAGTTACGCCTTATAAAATTAGCTATCTACCAGTGAAACTCCCGTCAAAATCGGTCTAGCCCTTTCGGAGTTTATCCGAAACAAACAGACAGACAGACAAAAACTTTAAATATTGCTTTTTTGGTATAGACATATGTACGTGTGTACGTGTATACTTTCATATGCATGTTGTGCCAAGCTGTTATTTTGGTATTACAAACGAGCACTTCAATTTTATTTAACTGTATAGATTTTATTTCAAAACTGCACCATTAAGCCTAACTCTAGTAGGTACTAAGAGTATATTATACTTTTAGAGATTTGCCATTCTAAGCTTTATTTAATATGTTTATGCGATTTATTACTTTCATTGCGTACTTAACGAGCACTCGTTGATACAAAGTTGCCATAGGTAGTATAGAAAAGTGAAGCTGCTCTTTACCTACCCACTACAAATTTAAACTCTTAATTTTTTTTATTGTACTAATTTTGCAGCGCCTGCCGTAACGGATCCATGCACGCCAAACCCATGTGGACCGAATACTGTATGTCGCGCGGACGGTACAGTGGCGCACTGCTCGTGCCGCCCGCCGATGTTCGAGGAGCCGCCTAGTTGCCGGCCCGAGTGCCGCGCGCACTCCGACTGTCCACCGGACCGCGCCTGTCGCAACAGCAAGTGCCAAGACCCATGCCCTGGCGCGTGTGGCGTATTCACAGAATGTCGAACGAGGTTGCATTCGCCGATTTGCACCTGCCTCAGGGGTTATACTGGAGATCCATTTGTGCGTTGTAGACCAGGTAAGTCGTTTGATTATTTTAAATCACATTAGAGATATTTAAAAATATATTACCTCAGTTGGAGCTCAGACCATAAATTTGTCATCAAATAAGGCTTTGGTTTATCTACATAGGGATTTAACGAGTTTCTAGTAGGTATATGTAATACGAAAAGCTTCAAATTTCTTTTATTTTTTATGCACAGTTCTTGAAACCGAAGCCACGAGTAAATCTCCGTGTTCTGATTGCGGATCGAACGCGGACTGCATCGATGGCAAATGTCGCTGTCGGCCAGGCTTCTTCGGAGCGCCTCCCTTCTGCCGCTACGAGTGTCAGAGTTCTAGCGACTGCGACTGGAAGCTCATGTGTTTGAGACAACGCTGCGTTGATCCTTGCCCAGGAGCTTGCGGCCAGGGCGCGCAATGCACGCCAGTTGCCCATGAACCTCGCTGCAGTTGTCCTCCAACAACTTCTGGAAACCCCCTTATAGAATGTCGCCCCATCGAAACAATTCGTAAGACATACACGGAAGATTGCTTTTATTACAAGACGTTGTTTATCATACTCGCGTTAATTTAATGTGAACTTCCCCTAACACGAGCGTGCAAGCTTCTTTTCGCTTTTAAAACTTAGGCATGGGTTTTACTGGTGAAAATAAGTGAGCCGTTCGACCCTTATCCGTGTTAAAATCAAACGCTTATGGAAAAGCGCTTCTTATTCTTGCTACGACGCGGCAAAGCCGATCTTAGATCCTTTATTAATGAGTAACTAATATTTCACAGCAAAACCAACAGTGAACGATCCATGCACTCCATCTCCTTGCGGGCCAGGTGCGATTTGTCGCACAAGAGGTACTAGTGCGTCGTGTGAATGCGAGCCAGGATTGCGTGGAGACCCGTATAGTGGATGTCGCCCCGAATGTGTAGCGGACTCAGATTGCTCGCCAACACGAGCTTGTATGCGCTCGCATTGCCGTGATCCTTGCCAAGGAACCTGTGGAGTTGGAGCCGATTGCGAGACAGTAAACCATATACCGCTATGCTCATGTCCACCAGGCACGCGAGGAAACGCTTTTGAAAAATGTGAAGTTATTGCCTCAGGTAGGTCAAATTTCAGAATATAAAAATATGATAATGTTGTTTTAATGCTTTTATTATCTGGAAAAATAAAATCGATAGTATTATTCCAAAATTATATTTAGGTGTAGGTACCCTCTGAGATAATAAATTGATAACATTGAATATAGTCGACCATAAGATTAAAATATTTATTAGCAGTTAAACGTGACAGCTTATTATGTCTTTGCTAGTTTCTACTACGCTATCGATATGATAATGACTAGGATAAGCCTACGTTCAGCAGTGGAGTTTCAAATAAATGAACGAACGATGAATAAATGGATGGATGTGACGTTATGATGGATGCTAGTATCATTCATATATTCATATTCATATCACATAGGAGATACGAGTATAAATATCTACTCAACTTTAATTACAATCAATTAACGCAACAAGCAAATTTAATTTATGCGATATTCTATTATAGCGCCCCCATGTACGCCTTCTCCGTGCGGTCCGGGTGCGCTGTGCTCCGTGGTGGGCGACAATGCAGTGTGCTCTTGTCCGAGTGGCACGAGCGGGGACGCCGGTTCCTCCGGCTGCAGGCCCGAGTGCGTCGTCAGCTCGGAGTGCCCGCGTGACCGTGCGTGTGTGCGCAACAAGTGCGTAGATCCGTGCCTCGGCGCTTGCGGAAACGGTGCTATGTGCCGCGTGTTCGATCATGCCCCGATTTGCTCGTGCCCACCTTCCACCACTGGTGATCCGTTCCTCGATTGTAGAGCTAGAGGTATGTTGTCATATATTATTCATACCATTATCATTTATACTTATCCTTAGCCCTAAATTTTCATTCGCTAATTATCCTTAATTATATTTTACAGAGACACCACCAACTTCACCGACCGTTTACGATCCGTGCGATCCTAATCCTTGCGGACCTCATGGAACATGTCGCGATGGCTTCTGTACCTATCCCGAATGCATAGTTAACGACGATTGCCCCGGTGATCGATCATGCATCAACAGAAAATGTTCCGATCCGTGCATCAATGCATGCGGCATAAACGCAATTTGCACAGGCGTTCGTCATAATGCCGTATGCTCGTGTCCTCTTGGATATACCGGCTATCCTTTCGTTCGCTGTGAACGCATAACCATTGTTACACCAGCACCGCCGGTACCTGAATGTGAAAGGGACGAACAGTGTGCAGATAATGCTGCGTGCATCGACGCGCGATGCTCACCTGTGTGTGGACCTACAAACTGTGGCTTAAACGCTAGATGTATAGGCAAACAACACCGTGCTTTGTGTGCCTGTTTACCAGGGTACGAAGGAAACGCTTACACAGCTTGTTATTCTGGTAAGTTTGATATATTTTGAATTTTATCAATATTTATATTTTCCCCCAATATAATTAAAAACAGACATATATAAAAACTGATTCTAAATTCTTTTACAGTTCAATGTAGAAGCAATAACGACTGTCCCGACGACGAAAGTTGTGAAAGCAGCTCATGCATCAAGGTGTGCTCAAGAATGCGTTGTGGAAGCGAAGCTCACTGCGCCGCTCGCGGGCACGTCGCGTCGTGTGAGTGCGACAGTGGTGCGCGCGGTAACCCATGGACTGCGTGTCGTAGGGGCGAGTGTACCATCGACGATGATTGTCCCGCGTGGTTGTCATGTAGAGGAAACACCTGTCAAAACCCTTGTCCCGGAGCATGCGCTCAAGGAGCTCTTTGCTCAGTCGTACGACACACTCCGTCTTGTGAGTGTCCACGGGGCACCCAAGGCAATCCCAAGATTGAATGTAGACCAGGTATATTAATTAAAAAATAATCTTTCTATACATATAATTATTTATAAAAAACATGATAAGATCAATGATTAAATTGGGGTGAGTAGTTCATTGACGATATAAATTGGTATTGTTGCAGTTTTAGAAGACGTTGAATGTGTCAGTGACGTAGAATGTGGACCCGATAGAGCCTGCTTACAAGGCAAATGTAGAAACCCATGCGAGAACACCTCTTGCGGAATACGTGCAGTGTGTCGCGTGGCTAATACCTTACCATTCCGCACACTTGTATGTGAATGCCCTCAACCTTTAACTGGCGATGCGTCTGTACAGTGTAATCCTAGTAAGTATCAACTTCTTTTACAAAACATATCTGATTACATTCACAGCTCAGCAATGAGTTTATAATAACCTTCTGCGATGAGTTCTTTTTCAGCAAATCTGTTGTGATCTACTTTAATTATATTTCCTTGCATTATTATGAGACATAGCTGTTTTGTACGACGAATCAAGTTATAATAGCATACAAGAACTAAGTCGTCTATAAAGGTAATGTTGCCTGTATTGAGGATGTAATACTTCGCATCTTTTTTTGGATAATTCACGAAAGTTGTGTATATACACTTGGGTTATATGTAAATAAATTCGACTCTGTTTATTTTTAAATTGGATTCTTGGATGGGCACTTTTAGTCGTTTCTATACCTACTTTCTTGACCGGATTCACCATTTCGTGTAAATCGACACAGTAAACAACAAAATAATAATATATTATGATCATTAAAAAATAAGCACTTTTGTAGGTAATCGTATCGGATCTATATTTCGGTTTATTTGTTCAGGTTTACTTACTTACGATATTTGTAAATATTAATATCATGGGAAAACAGGTGTAATGCAAATTTACCTTAAAGATAAAACATTAAATCCCTGCGTCTATTGTGGATGAATAATTAACTTCGCTACAACCGTAGTTTAAAAGATGTATTGTGGACGTGGGGAATTAAATTCAATATATAAAATAAAAATAAAATAAACTATATATAGATAAGTTGCACAGTTTGGCAGAATTTACGATTGTGAAAATTTGTACTTTTAAAGAATAAATAAATTAAAAAAAAAAATACAAAGTACTTATTAAATACACGTTCCAGTAAAATACCTACGGTTTAAAAACTATAACAACCACTATTATGAATCGCGTCCAAGGAAAAGCACAATAATGGGATCTTTGAAGTTTCGGTTATAAAAAAATTTTTGTTTATAACCTGCTCCTTTTGGAAGTCTGTTAAAAATACATAATAATGGTAGTGGTGGTAAAACTGTGTTAATACAAACCTTACTAATACAGAGGGACAATGCAAATCGGACACGGAATGTGCCGACGAGGAGCGATGTCTGGAAGGGCGTTGCTCACCGGTATGTGCATCTGGCGCGTGCGGCGTGGGCGCCGAGTGCCGCGCCAGCGCTCACCGCGCGCAATGTACTTGTGTACCCCCACTACAGGGTAACCCCAACGTCGCTTGCGTTCCACGTGAGTTTTTGCGATTGTTTATCTAAAACTAATGTCAACTTTTGAAATTACTTAGTAAACAAATCATATTCTAATCAAACATGTTTAGCAACCATATTCGATATTTTTTCATCAGTTTCGGACGGTACTATGTGCTCATCGGACGCGGAATGCGGGTCGGCGGAGGCGTGTGTGTCGCGACGCTGTGTGTCGGCATGCGCGGGCGCATGCGGCGCGGGCGCCCTGTGCGACGCGTCAGCGCATCGCGCGCGCTGCCGTTGCCCTCCTGGCACCGCCGGCGACCCCACACGAAACTGCTACACTCGTGAGTTCATATTGATTTTCTATTAAGCATTCCATGCTGTATAATTTATACCTACTATATTTAACTTAGTTAATGTAGGTACATAGTATAACCGACGAAGCGGAATTAAATATTAAGGATTGTGATAGTAGTGACCACTTAAAATAATATCACTCCGTTCCTCGTTCTCATATGAATATTTGTGTTTTTATTCTTGCAGCGGAGTGCACGGCTGACGACAACTGTCCGTTCGATAAGAGCTGCGTTAACGGTTACTGTCAAGACCCATGCAGTATAGGATCACCGTGCGGTCGTGATGCTATATGCGAGTCGGTGGCTCATGCTGCCACGTGTCGCTGCCCAGCCGGCTCGCAAGGTGACCCACGTCGTGCCTGCGTCTCCGTTCAGTGTCATTATAACGAAGATTGTAGCAATGAACAAATTTGCAACCGCCTCAATCGAGTTTGCCAACCAGCGTGCACGGACAGCTCCTGCGCACCTGGAGCCTTATGCACCGCTTCGGACCATAGACCTGTATGCACATGCCCATCTGGTCGGACGGGAGACCCATACCTTCGTGGTTGTGCCACCGTGCAAATTACGAACGAATGTACAGTAGATTCGGACTGTCCCTCGCCACTGGCGTGCGTAAATACTCGCTGTATTGATCTCTGTCAGAGCAACCCCTGCGAACTCGGCTTACTCTGCAAGACCGTGGACTTCCTACCCTTGCGTGCAGTCGCATGCGTATGTCCGGACGGCGGTCGTGTTGCGCCGGATAATGGGTGCCGATCGCCACCCGAAGGAGAATGCACCACTGATTCAGATTGCTCCAGCACCCAAACCTGCCACCGCGGCAGTTGCGTAGAGGCTTGCAGAGCTGCACCTTGTGGACGCAACGCACTCTGTGAATCCGTTGATCATGTTTCTCGCTGCTCATGTCCACCTGGCTATATTGGAAACCCACGAGTAGAATGTAACACAGGTAAGATGATAACATGTTTTACATTATGTATTATCATGCATAATTGTTTAGAGCAATACTAAGTGTATACTTACTGTGCAGAAGCGCGTCAACCCACCGTGTGGGAGTGCTACAGCGACGACGAGTGCAGTTCGGAACAATCGTGCCGCGAGCGCGTATGTACCAACCCGTGTGTGGATGCTTGCGGACTCGGCGCACTCTGTCGCGTCATCGACCATAAACCACAATGTAACTGCCCCAACGGATACACAGGCAACGCATACACTCGATGTGTTCCTCGTTAGTATATTAATAAATCTTATCTCATATTTTATTAAGTCAAACATCATTTTATTCTTAATTTATCACTTATAGCAGGATCTTCCTGGATTTAATAATTTAATACATTTTATTATATTATTTACAGCATCTGACAAGTCAGTAGTCCCAGTAGGCTGCAAAGCAAACTCAGATTGCCCCTTATCACAGGCTTGCATAAACGGTGCTTGTGCGAGCCCGTGCAACTGTGGATCAAACGCCGCATGTTCTGTTGCACGACACCACCCAGTATGCTATTGTGAGAATGGCTACTCAGGCAACCCTTACATTGGATGCACAAAGGGTAAATTTAATTTTAATATCAAAGTATATATACCATAGTAAATAATATGATTTTAATAAATTTATATATCTGAACTATAACGACTACTGTTTTTTCAGTCGGATGCACAACAGACAGCGAGTGTTCCGACAGCGACATGTGTTACAACGGCGCCTGTGTAAGCCCCTGCGTAGTGGAAGCGCCTTGTGCTATTAGCGCGCAGTGCTACGGCCAGTCACACCGTGCTAACTGCCGCTGCCCTGTTGGAACAACCGGAAATCCATACACGAAATGTCAAGCATCACAATGCGAAGTCGACTCCGATTGTAACGATGATAGTGCCTGTCTAAAAGGAATCTGCTTTAATGCCTGTTCCGTCGAAGGAGGCAATCCATGTGCCAATAACGCCGAGTGCTATGCTCGAAATCACGCTGCTGCTTGTAAATGTCCACCAACACTACCACTCGGCGATCCTCTTACGCAGTGCAGGAAAGTTGAAGTATTAGGTGAACCAGAATGTCGCATTGATAGCGATTGTCCCAGTGGCCATGCATGTCTTAGAGATGAATGTCGAGAAGCCTGTTCAGAATTAAAGCCATGTACTGGGAACTCCCGCTGCTCAGTTTCGGATAGTATACCATTCCGTACTCTGATATGTCGCTGCCCCGAGGGATACGTACCCGAAGAAGGCGGATCTTGCAGACCAGTTCAACTTCCATCATTGAGCTGTTCCACGGACCATGACTGTAACGACCAAGAGTCATGCGTAAATAGAATCTGTCGTAACCCGTGCAATTGTGGAGAAAATGCTGAATGTTTTGTTCGTGATCACAGACCTGTATGTTCGTGTCTCGAAGGCTTTGACGGAAATCCATACCATACCTGTCGTACGGTCGGCTGCCGCTCAGATTCGGAATGTGAGTCACACCAAGCCTGCGTAAATGGCAATTGCGTCAGCCCTTGCCTCTTAAACAGCACCTGTGGACCGAATGCAGAATGTTACGTTGAGAGAAACCGTCCCCTGTGTCGCTGTCACTCAGGTTTTGAAGGAGATGCGTTTTCGGGTTGTAATCCAGTCGAATGTAGATCTAATGGTGACTGTCCTCAAGACAAGCAATGTCACGCTCATAGGTGCATCAATCCCTGTCTTGGTAGAGACATATGTGGAAACAATGCAATTTGCCTTGTGAGGAATCATATCGCAGTTTGTAAATGTGAGCGAGGCTTCACTGGTAGCCCATACGTAGAATGTAGACCACAGATTGTTCCAGAGTGCTACGTAGACGGAGACTGCCCATCAAAACTAGCTTGCTTGTCTTCAAAATGTGTAAACCCGTGTATTGCACTACAACCATGCTCCACGCCAGCAAAATGCGAAGTATCACCAACATTGCCAGTTCGCACAATGTTATGCACCTGTCCGCCAGGTTACGTTAGCAGCGGTGGAGGCGTATGTCGTCCATCTACGCCTGTATTAGAAGTTGCTTGTGAAATTGACAATGATTGCACCTCGAACCATGCTTGCGTAACTTCAATTTGTAAAAGCCCATGTCAATGCGGACCAAATTCGGACTGCCAAATAAAGGACCATAAGCCAGTGTGCGCCTGCAGGCCAGGTTTCATCGGTGACCCACGAACGGGATGTTATGATGTTATATGTCAAGCAGATACACAGTGCGCAGACGACGAATCATGTATCAACAATCGTTGTATTCCGGCCTGCTCGGTCGAACCCGACCTCTGTGGACAATCTGCTGAATGCTATGGCTTCGAACACCGGGCTTCGTGTCGTTGCAAGATAGGTACTGTTGGTAACCCATCGGTCGCATGTACACCTATTAGCTGTCGTGCAAATATAGACTGCCCCACTGACAAATCATGCATAAATTCTAAATGCGTAGAACCATGTACGACTGGAAGCTGCAATGAGCCGGCCGAATGTAGAGTTCATCTACACGAAGTATATTGCGTATGCCCACCAGGGTATGAAAGCACTGATAAGGGATGCAACAAAACTGAACCGCGTTGTAACTCCGACGTCGATTGTCCTTCGAACACCGCCTGTCTAAGCGGAAAATGCATCAATCCCTGCTTAGAAACGAACCCGTGCGGTGTAAATGCAGAATGTAAAATTGCTAACACACTGCCAGTTCGAACTATGATCTGCGAATGTATACCTGGTTATAGAGGAAATGCTCTCGTCGAATGTACGCCCTATAAACGTAAGTTAAAAGTTGCAATATATATTTTTTTTTATATATGTAATGAGTATCTTTTCTTTCTAATTAGAGGAATATAAACAATTTTGAATTTAAATTTTCAGCACCCGTCACAAAATGTGTCGAAGGACAAGGCGTGGATGTGAACGGCGATTGCGTCCCTTGCCTCGAAACCGAAGGCCGCGTTATAGACGCACGAGGGCGTTGCATTTGCGATGCGATACGTGGCCTGGTATTACGTGGCGACACGTGTGTACCTATCGGCTGTCGCGCCGACACTGACTGTGACGACCGTTCCGCTTGCATTAACGGCAAGTGTGTAGATGCATGCGAAGCAGAGCCCTGCGGCATGTTCGCCACTTGTGAGGCCTCCGGCCACCGCTCGCGTTGTACCTGTATCACGGGCTACGTCGGCAACCCAAGACTCTACTGTAACACCACCACTACTCCTGACACGAATTACCGCACTGACTTCCCACTGCCGGATATGCAGGTTAGATTTTGTTGAATAAAAAAATACAATATCAGTTTCTAATTAAGGCGTTCTTAAGAAAGAATACGTAATCTTATTCCTTTAATCTTTTATTCATCTTATTTAAATTATATTTGTTTTAGGTCAACTGCTTAGCTGACGGTGTGACAGTCAGCTTGAAAATTAAGGACGCATTCAACGGAGTGTTGTACGTTAAAGGCTACAGTAAAGACGAACGTTGTCGACAAGTCGTTCAAACATTAGAGCATCAAGAAAGTCCCGTCGACTTTACAGTTCATTTCGGTGACTGTGGTTTAGTACATGTAAATGTAAGTGTCTCATGTGCTATTATCAATTGCAGTTACTTTAATATAACACCCTTTTTAGTTTAGTAATAACAAAGACTAAGAAACTCAGTTAAACTACATTTTCTGACTTTTTCTGTTGACACAGTCTAATAATCAAATTTCGTCTCAAATAAACCCTGACAAGATTCATTTTTTATTTTCAGGGTTTAGCTAGTTTTGTGCTGGTTATGCAAAAACATCCAAAACTTGTGACGACAAACGCCAAAGCATTCCACATCAAATGCATCTACCAAACAGGCGAGCAAAACGTCACACTAGCGTTCAATGTATCTATGTTGACGACGGCCGGCACCATCGCTAACACCGGCCCACCGCCCACCTGCTCCATGAGGATCGTTTCCCGCACTGGAGACGAAGTGAGCTCTGCTGAAATAGGCGAAAACCTTGTGCTGCAAGTGGACGTTCAACCATCTAGTATGTACTCACCATTAAAAAGTAAATAATTGCTGACATTTGAATTTTATGTATAATTCACGTAATTATTTTTCAGGTATCTATGGTGGTTTCGCACGCAGCTGTATCGCAAAAACGAGTGAAGTTGCTACTAACATAGAGAACGAATACACGGTAACGGATGCGGACGGTTGCGCGACAGACGCCGCGATCTTTGGCGAATGGGAGCGGAGCGAAGACGGAAGTGCACTTCGGGCATCTTTCAACGCCTTTAAGTTCCCTAGCAGCGATAACATCCGATTCCAATGTAACATCCGTGTATGCTTCGGAAAATGTCAACCGGTAGGAGAACAATTTTTGACAAATATATATCCGTTATTATCAATTCATATATGTCACACAATAACATTTTCTTCTCGTCATTCTTAGGTTAACTGCCGAGGTTTCGACGCTTTTGGCAAGCGAAGAAAACGTTCGATCGACGGCGATGGCCCCCTATTGGGTCAACTGCGCGAGGAGGTGACCGTCGAGTCCAATCAGATTCTGACGCTGGAGCGCCGTAACCCGTCGCAAATCGCCCGACAACGCGACGGGTCGGGCGGCGCGGAGGGTGCGGGAGGTACAGGAGGCGGCGACGTCTGCGTATCTGCCACCGGCTTGGCCGTGGCGTTGGCACTGACGGCGCTGCTGGCACTTGTGGCAGTGGCGGCGGCTGTAGCGTGCTGGCTAGTGGCGTGGCGCCGCGCGCGCCCGCCGCCCGCGCCGTTACCGCACCCGCCTGACTTCCCCAACCCGCTGTTCCAGCGCTGAGCTCCTAGTCCGCGCCCCGCTCCTCCGCCGGCGCCGGGCGGTGGCGGCTCTTCTCTCTGGGTTCCAGCGCGCCGCCGGAGGACCGCCGGGCGAGGGCGCCGCGAGCGCCCCCTCGCATGCGCTCGCCGCGCCCTGCTTAGTTTACTTTTATATTTTTACTTTATTCCTTTTAATAACGTGGACTCGACGCCTACTTCGAACTTTGTGATATGCATTATATAAATATTCGAATTCACTTTTAACTTTTTGTAAAATAATTATTGACTTTAGTATGTAAGCAAGTAAAATAATAATAATAATATCATGTAATTTCATTTATTTTTTCCTGACTTCGATAAAATAAATTCTTGCACATGGAGTAAGTTAAATAACAATTGATTTTACAAATAAAATAGTCGCACGTTGGATCACCGAGGCGAAACAAAGTTCTCCAGCTCTCTAGCCCCCATGGGTACGAAGCCGGAATCCGTCCGTCTGCTGACTTATAGAGCCAAACTCGTCGCTTTACGGGGGGCAAAGACCCTTCCGGAAATGTTGCACTTACCAAGCAGTGGTCTGAAGATGAAAGAAACAGAGGGAAGGGATTTGTGGTACTCCATCGAAGCTCTTCGGTTCAAAGTGCAGCTACCATCGTGCTACAAAGGGTAGTGTGGGTTGCTGGCGCGGGGAACGGTACCCGGATACACGGATGCCTGGCTCCACTCCGGTCTCTTACTCCGGCAAGGCAAAAGTAATATGGGATTTTACGCTGATTGGCAGGACAGACTCTCGGGCAAAGAGTTTAAGTGAAGCCCGGGTTCGGTCCCCCACTGATCAGGGAACGGCCAGCGATAGGCGTTTTACCGGGTCTCCGTGGCCCCCGCGCCAACACACCACGCCCCAGACAGCGACGATGCCTGTGGAACTTGCAGGACCCGAAGATACGGACAATACAAATCCATATACACGCACGCACGCACACACACACACACACACACAAACATACACACACATTTAATAACATTCTAAAACGAACTTAGAACTTAGATACTCCTAAGTTTAATTAACAAATATTACTATAAATATATCCCCATGTGTCGTAGACCAGCAATCAGTATTGAGTATTGTAGAGACGTGTAATAATTGTACATAATATATACCTAAAGGTGATAATTCCAAGTAAACGACTAAATAATTAGCAAATCGAATGGGAGGGGGTAAGTGGAGGCTTTCGCGACATACATCAGTTACGTCTATGATCTAATATTGTATCTGAGATCTTTAGTGTATAACTTGAGCAGAGTGATACCAAATGTCCCGTTTAGTCGCGCCAAAATATAAATATGACCTATTCAAGTAAGTCTTTAATTTTACTGCCAGAATAATTTCCTTTTTAAACGTTGGTTTCTTTCCTTGGTTCTTATTCTTCTAATATGATTAGGTAAAATAAAATAATATTTTTCAGGCATATAAATGGATATTTTTTAGCTTAATAACTTTTAGTACAATATAAAATTATATGTATACAGTAATCATGTGTTTTCACAGACACCCTTATAATTTTTTTCAAATATGCAATATATGTTTTCCATTTTTGTATTTAACAAATGTGTATAAATAGTATCTAGAATATTAATGCTGACGCCAAAAAATACTGAATTCCTGACTTGGATTGCACGAACATCCGTCGCAACCCCTGAAAACCAAAATGGTATGGTGTTCCATGTTGTATAGTAGAAATTTGGAAAATTTAAATATTTTCTGCTTTTTTTTCGGTAATAAAAT
>DWTS01000091.1:0-14468 GCA_018250615.1 Oechydrus chersis rufus | reverse complement strand
GATTGATTCACTAGCGCCATCTATTATCGGCTGTCTGTACTAAGTTTCCATAGGAGAAACGGTTCGCCTCTAAACATCCCGCCCACCATGGACAGAATGTCCATCTATTCACCTATCAATAGGTATACAAAAAAAACAATATTTATACAATGCCAACCATTGACTTATTCACTATTTATTTACTGGCAAAACTATCAACTTAGAGGTGGGCCGTTTAATAATAGTATTACCCTTGCATTTTAAGCTAACAACTCGAGTAACGTTGTCCAAACCGGTATGTTTATGTATAATAATCCCATGAAGCCATCGGGCTGGTGGAAGGTCGTCTTCCTTTACCAATACAACATCCCCAATATTGGGCTCCGGATTACTATATGCCCATTTATAACGGTGTTGAAAATGCGTAAGATATTCCGCGGACCACCGTCGCCAGAAATGTTGCAGCATTCTCTGAGTTAATTGCCACCGCCGAAGACTACTAATGTTTGACTGTTCATAATTACAGTCAGGAACAAGAACAAGTGGCTCCCCAACCAAAAAATGACCTGGTGTCAAAGGAGTTGGCTCATCCGGGTTATCACAAACTTGTGAGATTGGTCTCGAATTGAGGCAAGCCTCAATTTGAGCCAACACCGTTGCCATCTCCTCAAACGTCAGCGTTGCGTTACCCACTATCCTCTTCAAATGGTGTTTTGTTGACTTTATACCAGCCTCCCAAAGTCCTCCGAAATTCGGAGCACGGGGTGGTATAAAGTGCCAACTTGTGCCGCTCAACGCCAAAGCGTTCGCAATCTCTGCCGCTATGCCAGACCTTTCCTCTAGAAATAGAGACCTGAGTTCTCTTGCGGCCCCCACGAAATTAGTACCATTGTCGCTCCACAACTCTGCACAATGTCCTCTTCTGGCCACGAAGCGTTTAAAAGCCGCCAAGTAACCCTGAGCTGTTAAATCCGTTACTGCTTCTAAATGTACAGCTCGAGTGGCCATGCAAATAAAGAGGCATATGTAGCCCTTGTAGGAGCGATGACCTCTTCCCTTAGAAGTTCTGATACTAATGGGACCTGCATAGTCCACACCGGTACGAAGAAAAGGTCGGCAAGCTGTTACCCTTGAAGTTGGTAGCTGACCCATCAATTGGTGGGTAGTACGCGCCGCGTGACGAACGCACGTAACACAATTACGTACATAACATTTAGCCAAATTTTTAACATTTAGTATCCAATACTTCGTACGTAAGTAATTTACCATCAACTGCGGGCCTCCGTGAAGTGTTTTCGCATGAGCGTCTGCTATCAAAAGTTGTGTCAAAAATGATTTCCGTGGTATCAATAGCGGATGCTTCATATTACCACTTATTTCGGACAACTCCAATCTACCACCAACACGCAATAATCCCGCATTATCGAGGAAAGGATTCAACGAGGTAAGTTTACTCCTTTTGTTTAATCTTCCCATTTTAACTAAATTATCCAATTCTTCCGCAAAATGCTTAGCTTGACACTTCCGAATACAAGCATTTAAAGCCTCAAATAATTCCTTCGATGAAATCCATTTCGTATGTTTAATTTTGTTACCCTTTCTCAAGTTTAAAAATCTTCTACATAATGCAATCACTCTAACCAATTTGCTTAACGATGAAAATCTATCCCATAAACTAAAATTATCCTCAACAGCTACATGACATGCCCCCTTTGTTTTTTCTTCTAAGTCAGTATCTAATGTTCTATTCGCGCAAAGTTTTATTTTTTCTTCTCGCAGCCATGATGGACCTCTAGTCCACATTTCATCCTTCGGATATTGCAATGGCCTTGCTCCCCTCGAGGCACAATCCGCAGGATTGTCCTTTGACTGCACGTGATGCCATTGATCACTGCCTAAGACATTCAGTATTTCAGAAACCCTATTGGCGATAAAGGTCTTCCACCTACTTGGGTGACTGCTGAGCCACGCAAGTACTACCGAGGAGTCCGTCCAGGCATAAAGATTAGACTTAGGGATTTTTAAGGTCTGTGACACTTCGTGTAATAGTTTAGCCAACAGAACAGCTCCACAAAGCTCAAGCCTGGGAATGGATACTTGCTTGACAGGTGCTACCTTTGTCTTTGCTGTCACCAGATTAACATGTATCCTTCCAGATATATCAATCACCCTTATAAAAACTACAGCTGCATACGCATCATTGGAGGCATCGCAGTAACCATGCAGTTCAACGACCTTATCATTCTGAGTTGTGTGTATCCATCTGGGAATACGAAACCCGGTAAGTAACTCTAGATCCTTTCTATATGAAACCCATTCATGCAACAAATGTGGTGGGAGCTCGTCATCCCATCCAATTCCCGAAAGCCACAATTTTTGTATGAATATTTTTGCTACAACAATCGTTGGAGCTATCCAACCAAGAGGATCGAAGAGACGAGCTATATCTGATATTACCTTCCTTTTAGTAACAGGATAGGTCAACGAGGGCAGGTGAACGGAGTATTCGAAGACATCAGTTTGGCGGTCCCAGGTAAGCCCTAATATTTTCATTACCTCATCTATTTTTATTTCCAAGTTTCCTTCCCCTTCTTCCTTGCCTTTTCTAATTTCTTCCAACAGCTCTTCCTTGTTACTACTCCATTTCTGCAGCTGAAACCCACCCTTTCCTAACAATTCATTCATCTCTTCATAAATTCTCTTTCCCTCTTCAACATTTTCGCATCCTGTCATAAGGTCGTCCATGTAAAAATCCTCTAACACTCTTACAGATGCCCACGGATAATCCTTTCCTTCATCGTGCGCAAGTTGCTGTAATGTACGTACTGCAAGGTAAGGAGCCGATGACGTACCAAAAGTTACGGTAAGTAACCTAAAATCCTGCAACTCATCTCTTAGGTTATCAGGATCCCGCCAGACAATGCGTTGGAATTCTGAATCTTCCTTAAATACTCGAACTTGACGATACATTTTTATTATATCCGAAATTAAACACACGGGATGCCGACGCCATCGTAAAATAATTGTTTTCAAATTAGATTGAATTGTCGGCCCTACCATTAGATTATTATTTAATGAAATCCCATTTGTTCCAGAGCAGGAGGCATCAAATACAACTCGAACCTTGCTCGTTGTCTTATCCTCCCTGACAACGGCGTGGTGAGGCAGGTATACTGCGTCCGGATTACCTCGCTCAGCTTCTGGTACAGGCTCCATGTGGCCAAGATCCAGATACTCTTGTATCACTCTACGGTATTCCACCTTCAACTTAGGATTTTTTAATAATTTTCCTTCCAAATAATTAAAACGTTTTATAGCTATATCTCGTGAGTTGCCGTATTTACAAGATGGATCTTGGTCCCTAAACGGAAGCTTAACAATGTACCTACCTGAAGGCTCTCTCTTGGTTGTAGCGATGTACAATTCCTCGCATCGCGACTCCTCCGGTGTGAGATGTCTTTCAGGTGTTTCGGTCTCCAGTTCCCAAAACTTCCGAAGTAACTCGTTCTCATCGCAATGAGAATGCATACTTACAACGTTACTTTGAATAAGGTTATCCATACAATTAGAAAATATTTGGCCAGACAAAATCCATCCTAATTTAGTTCTCTGGGCTACAGGAAACCCAGGTGGGCCCTTAATAATACCATTCTCCAGTATCTGGCTATATACCTCAGCGCCCAATAATAAATCTAGTTTATTGGGAACGTTGAACGTGGGATCAGCTAAATCCCTTTCCGATAACGCATAGAAAGACTGTATTACACCTTGCCTCTCTGGAAGGAATGTAGTTATTTTATTCAATACATAAGCCTTAACCCTTACCGAAAAATCCGGATTATGAAGTGATTGAATTTTGAAGTAAACCACATACTTCGCTCTCAAAGTCCCAGTCTGATCACTTCCCAGCCCGGAGATCAACCCTTTACTCGCAAACTTCTTAAGTCCGAGTAACTGAACCGCAGCTTCGGTTACAAACGAAGCTTGTGAGCCTTGGTCTAACAAAGACCGAAGAGTAATAAACGCACCTGCGTTTGTCTCCACCTTAACCAAGGCCGTAGCCAATAAAACTTGACTAGGAACGTTTGAAAGGCAGTTAACAATTATCTCATGTTGAGCCCCAACATTCCCGTCCGACGGCGAGGATTCGTCGTTATTTTTACCTGTATTTGTACCTGCTGTGGACTGTAATATATTTTGAGGATGTAGTAATGTGTGATGATAACCCTTATTACAAATTTTGCATTGCGTAGGCTGTCGACATACTGAAGCCAAGTGCTTAACACCAAGGCACTTAAAACATAAATGCTGGGTTTGGACAAAGTTACGTCGCGCGTTTACATTCATTTTCAGAAACTTATTACAATTTAAAATCTTATGATCACCATTACAATAAGTACACTGAATATTTGATACGTGTAGTGATTTAACATTTCGATTATTTATAGGTTTAGGCGACTTTTTGTCTAAAAATTCTAACGACCGAAACCTTGTTTCCAAAAACTCCTTTAGTTGTTTATAGGTAGGCAATTCACCAAAACATTCACTTACTTTGACCTCCCATAGCCTTCTGGACTCACCATCTAATTTAGAAGTGACCAAATAAATTATAATAATATCCCAGGAACTGACATCTATACCCATGTTTTCCAAAGCTGCAAGACACTCATTTGTGGTGTCCAGTAAATCCTTGATGCCCCCGGCCGATTCCAAATTTAAAGGTCTTTGATTAAATAAACGCTTTAAAATATTATTAGCTAAGAACCTTTTGTTATTGTACCGTTCCACTAAGTGAGTCCAGCAAACCAGGTAATTGCTCTCAGTTATTGCGATATGGCGCAATAACTGCTCCGCCTCCCCTGTTAAATGGGTTTTCAAAAAAAATAATTTTTGTACATTGTCCAAGCTATTATTATTATGGACTAATGACACAAATAAGTCACGGAACGTGATCCATTCCGAATAGTCGCCGCTAAAATTTGGTATGGATATTTTAGGTAAATTAAAATTATTACATTTATCCAGATTTTGTGATACACCCTGGTCGATTGAATGTTGAGTTAACTGTGGTTGTAATCTTGCCAATGTCGTCTTTAGCTCACATTTATATTCAATGTAAAGCTCTTCTAATGATTCGTATTTGTCCGAGGACATATACCTTTCTAACTCCTCATCATCATTCACTATAATTTTTGAGTGTGTATCATTGAATCTTTTCCAGTGATTTTCTAAAATCTCAAGCCGCGTTTCGACATACGCTAAAGATAACCTTTCCTTTGGAGTCTTTTTATAATTAATCCTGGCCTTCGTTATTGTTTTTATGATATCATTTTGAATTTTAAGCAGTTCCATTATAATAAATATTTTATACTCCTTATAACTTAAAACCTTTTAATGTTGACCAAAATATTCTAAGTTCCACTACGTACAGTAATTAATTTAATACAATTTCAACTGATGTTCGCTGATACCACAAGTTAACATAACCATTACAACTATTTTTAAACTCAAACAAATTTCAAAAAAAATTTCTAAGTTCTAATTTTTTTCCAAATTATTCTAAGTGTTTTAAACAACCGATACGAAATCGGGCATGGATTCCCCGTCGGTTCACTTTTTGAATAATTATTCTAAGTCCTAGCTACAACTTTAAATTTACTTAGTCCAAATTAATGCTTGAAATTTTACAAGTCCAAATTAAATCTTGAAATTTTACAAGTCCAATTTACTCACTTCCTATTAGAATAAGTAATCGAAAGTACTTACAGTTTTTCTTCACTCACTATTAGCCCTTTACCACTGCACTTTATTTCACTTCACAACACAACTGCCAAATTCCTTCTTGAATATCACACCCTGCTCTTCCACCATGGATGTCCCGTCAGACCGTTCCAATCTCCCTGCTGCTATGCAAATCACAACCTTGTGACCTGCCCCGTAGAGTTGGCCTCCGGTCCTCTTCACTGCATCAGCCAGACTTGTCACCACGACAAGATGTAGCTTCGCAGCTCCCTGTGCACCATCAGTGGCAATCCACCACTGTGTCGGCCGCACAGACCAAAATCACCAGCCAGTCTCAAGCGATACACCAGCATCCAGCTCGAGTAGGACCAAATGATTAGGGTCCAAAAAATCCAAAGCCAAATATCAACTTGCACTGTTTATTTACCACAAACAAATTCACAAATTGATAACAATACCACCACCAAGGTACTTAACCACAAAAAACTCGTTCCTCTTATGGAAGCTCCAGCGTACAGTCGTTAGCGTGATTCAGGATTGATTCACTAGCGCCATCTATTATCGGCTGTCTGTACTAAGTTTCCATAGGAGAAACGGTTCGCCTCTAAACATGACTACCCTCACAAAGTATTATTGGCTTATTAAGAATAGAGATCATAAGATAGTGGCGAGGATGAAATTTTAATTTATTCGTTACTTTCTAATAATGAAAACATTTTTGTTATATTATTAAGGAATTAACCGATTTTGTATTTACAGGACATAAAAAAACCATAGCTCAAAAGTAACTTTTAAAATTTACCCAACCAAAGACCAATATCCCTCTATATTGCTCAACCTGAATGGTAAAAAAGTGTAACTTGTATTGTGCTTCTTTTTTCAGATATGAATAAAATATCTCACCAAAATATGTTATAGAGTCCTGCATTGGAACCAGAAACTTCAGGATGTGATGCGGAAAAATCTTCAGCAATTGTAATTAAATACAAATGTAGAAATATTTCATATCCTATTTAACTTAGTTAAGGATCTTGTATTAGTTTTCTGTCTAGCAAATCGAACTGGACCTGCAAACTATAAACATTCAAGAGTCAATGTGTCGCTTTGACCCGAGGACCCAATATCGGCGTCTCTTAGATTGCACTTTGATTTGCCGGCAAATAGATTTCCTCCAGCTATTTCCACGTTATCGAAACTATTGTCTCACGTAATTGTGTTTCGTCGTCTTTATTGTTTTTTGATGATCAGGTGCATTTATAACACTACTGGTTTACCGTAAAGTACTTTTGGATTCTCCCTTTTCCCTTAAATTTTGGTTCAAGACCAGACATTTTTATGAGGAATTAGATCTCTGTTTTGTTCTGTTTGTTGGATTTAAGGTTGTTATTTTGTTGTTTGCATTTCCTGAAATTAATGGAGGCCGATTAATTTTACTTTTGATAAATCTATACTAGAAAGAGCAACTAATTTCACGATTGTTATCTCTGTTTCACTCAATGCAATTCCAATCTCGGCGCTTCTTAGATTGCACCTTGATTTGCTGAAAATTAGATCAGAAGTCGTTGTTAGGTTGTTGAAACTTTAGTAATATTAGCCTAGCTGGGCAACGTAAATCCAATCTTTGTTGCAATCACATTGTTTTCAAAAAAAAGGTACTTTTAATGTAAAACTCACGTAAAAGCCACTTGAGTAAATTTGGTGAAAAATTTTTAAACATCCATGGATGAAATTTAGTACTGTCGATAAAATGTAGTCAAACTGATTTACAATATATTTTTTTTATTATGTATGTGAATATTTTATATTTTTGCTATATAGTT
The DNA here is from genome assembly GCA_018250615.1 of Oechydrus chersis rufus. Taxonomy (NCBI): domain Eukaryota; kingdom Metazoa; phylum Arthropoda; class Insecta; order Lepidoptera; family Hesperiidae; genus Oechydrus; species Oechydrus chersis. The sequence continues at coordinate 6,927 of DWTS01000091.1, read as the reverse complement.
TAGCAAATGTTAATGCCTACTTCGAAAATTTATTTCTTCTATGAGCTTTTAAGAATTCTTGTAACCTTTTCAAGAGGAGAGGCTGCAAATTCTTACCTCGAGCCTTTTCAATTTTTTCTTTGTGAAAGATATGAATATTTTGAAGGGTTATAATGCGATTAGAATGAAAATCTGAAACCTTGTAATAAGGAGCGTGACTAGGGGCAATTTGGATCGCTCTTGTAATATTGCGTTTTAAGGAAACGTCCCTCAGTTAACCCAGAAGCTATAAGACGCTGCGCTGAGATTGGACCAGAATGGTTTGCAAGATTAAAATTCTTCAATGACGCTAAAACGTACTCAATTTAATTAAAATAAGGAATGGTGGCAATCGGAAAATTTTAAGAAGTTTTAAAGCAGATGCTTTGAGAATTATATAACAACCGGCGTGACTAAGTAGGGAGTCGCTTTACTGGTATACCGGTTTACTGTCCTAATAATACTTTTTTACTGACTTCAAAAAGAATGTTCTCAATTCAACTGTATGTTTTTTTGTGACGCGTTTACGCGAGTTTATTGCGTGTATACGTTTTGGTAACAAATATTCCTACTGACAAGCCAGAGCTCAACTAAACGGTGGGTGGCAAATTTCCGAAGCCACATTTAGCAACAGCAGCCTTGGCAATAGAAGCATTGTGAAGAAGATTTGTGTGCATTTTATTCAATTTCTTCTTTATCTTTTTTACACATTCAATTTTGTTGTGTCAAGACTTGTTCAATTATGCATGCTAAAAGGACATAAAAAAGGAAGCAATGTTAGTAAGAAGATAGCGTTCCGTGAAGCGAGTTTAATCCCACTAACTGCTTCTCGGGCACAACAAAACAAAAAACAATTAGCAAAAAGGTGGTAAAGTTTTCTCGCAAACAGGCGCCGGTTGAACGGTTTCTTCAGTCGAAACTTTGAAACGGACAACTCTTTCGCGAATAACCGTTCCAGCACATCACGGGCCACGTAATTCACATTACTTTCGACGTTTAAACTTTCATTCGCAGTGTCAGCCGCAGCGCTCCCTCCCTGAAAGGAAGGGAAAGAGGGGGACAGATGATATATAGACGGCTGTCCTCACTACGGCGCGTTTTTATTGCCGCTATGTGTAAGGCTTGTAAAAAAATTACTTGAGACTTACTTTTTTATTTGGGAGCGCTCCGAGACGAGGTGACGATAATTTTTTATACGCCGCCCCGAAATTGCGGGGGAACGTCTCTATTTGCCGGCGTAATTGTGAAAAGGCGGGGCGATGGGGGTTGTAGCGGTTGATCTGCGAGGTTGTTACCTGAACGCGATGAGCTGTTTCCGCTTTGTTTGTCTCTCGGCGAACGTTTTAAATTCCCCTTATCAGCAGTCATCGCCGATTCAGCCCCAACCGCCGATAAATTTTTATGAGTCTTCGAAATGATAATGCTGCTGAGGTTTTTAATGTTGGCATCCAAGACAGAAATATAAAATGCTACAAGTGCGTATTAGGAATAAATTTTATCATCTGCTTTTTTAATGAAACATAGTGAGGAAACTTTTACATTCCACCCACATCACCTGGAGACGTGGCGATCCTCCACAGTCAGGTTTGCACGATCGTTTTTACCTCGCACTTGCAAGATGTGGAATGAACTTCCTTCAGAGGCTTTTCCGACGCGCTACGACATGTGCTAAGAGGGCTCTCCTTCAAGGCCGGCGATGCATTTTCGATGCCTCTGGTGTTGCAAATGTCCTTAGGCGACGGTGACCACTTCCCATCAGGTGGCCCGTCTGCCTTATCGCTAGGTTTAGATATAAAAAAATAAAAAATAGACATAATGTGCTAATGATAGAATCAAAGTACAGCATTGTACAAAATACATTGTGAAACAGAACTAATCTCTATACATAATAAAATTAAGTGTTCAATACATAAAATTCGTATCCATAGAAGTTTTTGGATCAAATTAATGAGAAAGCATTTGTGGAGATATCCTTGATGACATTATTTCAATTGTAGAAGGGATTATATGTCACCCAATGAGCTCTTTGTTGATTTTGATCATTTTTGTGTGAAGTGAATATGGACTTGTACACTTCACTGCTTTGTGGGTCTTTAGCTATGCTGTAGTCCTTTTTGGTCTTCTTGTAGGATGGGTCCTGCTCTAGAGCTTTGGGGAAGGCACGTTTTGACGAGCCAAAGTGGCCTCTTGTTTGTTTATTGGGGTTAAATTTGGGCAATGCTAATGGTATGGTGTCAATTTCTTTTTTCTCAGCAAAATTTTTACTGTCACTACTACTGCTTGCTTCTTGAGTATCCTCTTTTTCTGTCTTTATTTCTGTCGAAGATGTTGAAGAGGATGATGACGATGAAGTTGATGGTGTTTCAGCAACACTTGTTTCTGTTTTAATTTCATTTTTCTCTGTCTTACACTTTTTGGTCTTTCTACTTGCAACCCTGATAGCCATCTTCTCTCTCAGTTTTACAATGTCTTCATCGGTACCATTCAAAACAATGACATCATTGTCTGTGAAAGGTTGTTGGCACTGCAATAGATTAAAAGGATTTCATATGAATTACGAGATAGGCTCATAGTACATTTAAGATGAATTAATTCAGGTAGGGAACACATTATTCCTTACCATATGACATAGATTTTGCCTGACTTCCTTCAATGCTCGTTCTGCGAGCACACAGCCACAGCTCCAGAGGAACACAAAGCGGAACTTGCCAGTCATCTCCAGTCCACTGATGGGGCATATGTAGGGGGCACTTCCCTCACCTACTGTACCCTCTGTGTGCTCTTTCTTTACAAAAGCTGGGTTCTTTATGAGTTTCAAGTCTTTAATGTCCTAGAAATAAAAGAAAAGATGTACATTTAGTATACATTATACTTCTATTAGTTTTCCTGTATATGTATTATTATATAGTATAGTAAGGTTGTGTATGTATAATGTACTAGCTGACCCGCGCAACTTCGTCTGCGGCACTAAGATATTTCACGCCCGTGGGTTGAATTAAAAAAAAAATTCATAGTATTTAAAATACCCCCGAGACAGAAAGCGTTGTAGGCGTTTCTGCGTTAAGGCGTTAAGATTATTATTAAAATCAAAGTTTCAAATTCTTAACTTCAATATTTGATAACATCCTGTCACTGACACCTGATCATATCTTAGAGACAACTACTTTTATTTGCACCCAACATAACTAAGAATCATTTCGTTCAAATCAGCTATCAAACTTAAAAGTGGTCAAGTGCGAGTCGAACTCGCAAATAAAGGGTTTCGTAGATAAAGATATAAGCATTCATAAGAGATTTATATTGAGACTCAAATACGACTATAATTTTTCGTCCGCAAAAATAACTTTGTTTTTCATACTATTTGTATGAATGTCAAAGTTATATTTGCGGTTTCTGAAAATATGCTATTTCTCAAAAACCACTGACTGTATTTTGTTCAAACCAATTTTCTTTTGAGGTTTTTATTAAGATCTACAGTATATATTTTTTTTAGATTTTTCACTCTCTTATTTCAAATGTTAGAGGGTCCAGCTTTGCCACTTGCCACTTTATAAGCATCTATCTTTCAAACGATTGACTTTGGGAAAAAGGGTATTAGAAACCTCATTTTTAAAGATCTATTCAAAGACGCCCCACAACTATAGTTTTAAAATTTTGTTTCAGTTCCATGTATGCCTTAAATGAATGGGACCGATTTTGATGCAGTTTTTTGTTTGATAGAGTTGTTCGAGATTATTCTTAGCTATGTTTGGTGGAAATAAAGTCAGTTGTCTTCAAGATATTCAGCTTTCATTGGAACAAGTGACAGGATGTCAGCTAATATGGAAAGTAAGAATTCCAAATGAAATAAAATAAACACACATATATATATATGATAGGAATTTGGAATTGATAACGGCAACGGCGTATATCAGGGCACACCTTCGCTTGGTACCTTTGTTGAAAATATATAATATATATTCAGTAGGTATATAGTATACCTACATTTTAAAAAGTAGTTTTAGCCGCGTGTCGCAACAGTAAAACAGGCCACAACAATTTAAGAGTAAAACAGTCGCTGTCTAAAGAAAGTCACAGAATAATTTGAAAGTAACTTGGAATGCGGGGGACAGAAAACAAAAGCCAAGAGTTTCAATGAATCACTTCTTCTTCTGCAAACTTTTCAAAGAAAGCAAAAAAGTGTTGTATCCGAACATCATTATGTGGGAAGCCAGTTCTAAAATTCCATTTTTTCATAAATATTGTGCAATAAATCGTTGTGTTATCGTATGACGCATGTGCGTGATATGATGTTTATTATTTTCATATTATTTTATTAAATGTTTATTCAACAGCTGTCTTTTGTATTATAAAAAGATAGGAAATAAATCCTGTGACATAACTCAAACTCATAACTAACGTAATTAAAAAAGTACTTTTTAGAGAGAGCATAAGAGAAATCACTTAGTTTAAATAAACAAGTATACGTATACTCGTATGTTGGGCAGAGCATGTCACCTGATGTGGAAGAAAGCACTCGGGCAGGTTTCAATGAACCAGTATTACAAATAAGAACAGATTTTGATGTTTTCTTATGAAAATAAGACATGAGTGAAAAAAATAAATTAACAATTTTCATTCAGGGATTAAGTAGAATCTTAAGTTTTACTAAACCAATGTCCTTCAAACTTATGGCAGTTTTTAAGCCAAACGTTGTTTTAAAACAGTGAGTGTGAAGTTTAATATAGCTACGTTAACACAAGAAGAGAAAACCATTAATTCTAAAGAATCCACAGTTGATGTTCACTAGTTTATCAATATGTTTAGTTATAATTAATATGGCTCGAAAAGACCTTCTTTTTAGGTACTTTGGATGCGTAAGTTGACAAAGATCAAAGTGTATTTCAGGAACAAATAAAAAATAAATATACGGAACTAGCATACGACGATAAAACACACCATGTCGAGTAAATCATGAAAATAGTTTCTGGGATTGAATAGATTGTATACCTTTATCGACTTTTTCAATTAAAAACCGTGCACTAATTACGAAATATTAAAATTGTAAAAACCGTACGATCTCGGATAAATGTCATACTCACATTAACCGATAGGATAATTCCTTTTAATACACGCGATAAGAGAAGAAAAGAAGTGTTTATATGCATACATTAGTACACGCACTGTTTTTTTATCGATTGATTTTTATTAAGACCAGTCATAATGACTTTTAATATTCGTATAAAAACCTGTATATTGTGATAATCATATCATTGCCTGATAATGGCCTAGCATGCTATAAGTATAACATTGATGAAATTAATGTAAATGTAGGTAGACACCTAATAATATTTATCGTAATATTTAGTGTGCGATAAGAGAAAAGTAAAGTCATGCATAAAACATATATCTATTATATATTTATATAACGTTATAGCAGACAAGAGAAGACTCTTGTCTGCTATAACTCCTTCTCCTCGTACTACGATCAATATGATACAGATGTGTGGTTATTGTATGTACTGCAAAATTTTATAACTTTTTTTTGTAATATAGGTTTATTTATTTTCTTTTGCATTTCGCCTTTACTTTTATGTACACCCGTAGTTGAAATTCTGCTTTAACTCCTTGCCTACGGGTTGCCTGGAAGCTTTTAGTGATAATAACAGTTTTTTATACATTATGCCTAGGTATACAAATTGTACATTTTCAATTTGATGTACAATAAAGAGTATTATTATTATTATTAAAATTTAATCGTGTCAATTGAGATGTTGTAAAAAAGCAAAATTGAAAAAACCCAAGACCGACGGTTAAAATGTTATTGGAAAAAGAATAAAATAATTTAAAATTTAAAAGTTAAAGAATTTATGTAACAAGAGATAATAAAGGTAAAAAGCAGATTTAAACTCTTGCATAGTCGGACATATGAACAACTGGAACAACAGGGTATCAGTTTGGATACGCTATCGGATCGATACCCTACGCACCTATTTGGTTCTCGAAGATGTAGAGGTGGCAATAAAATATTCAACTCCTTATGAGCTTTAATAAAATAAAAAACAATAAAATCCATCCGGGAATATGTCCTACCTACTGGCTCAAGGATCTTATAATATTTACCTGTAGAGATTTTTTGTGAAGATGTAACAATCAGGGGGGGGGGACAATTTTAGGAGAGACAATTTAAATTATAAAAATACCTGGGTGTGGAAATAAATATAGGAAACAAATATCTTGCAGGATTCGTTTTATTCTTAAGAATCTTAGATAGGTAGATAGGTTGGTAGTTCATACAACTCTTTTAAAGGACCATTGTTGAACACAGAGAGACCCGTGGAGAATGCCTAAATAATACTTAACCACGCTGTTCCAGTGCGGATTTATTTATTACCGTCTCACCATAAGTTCTGATTTCGACACTCGTTGAGGGTCTAGATCAAATTTTATATTTCTGAGGAGAAAGGGGTGGTGTACTTATGTTAACTTTGGTCATTTATGAGGAGATTGGGGAGAAACTGCTGTGCAGTGGAACATAGAAATAATATAAATAAGAATGAAAAAATATCCCTTTAACTATAAATACAATCATATTCCATAAACAGTTGTAAACTCTAATAATATATTTAAAAAACAATCAAATTACCTACTATGTTCCTACTATGTTCGTGATGTAATTGACGTAGGTATGATCTTGCTTAGAAGTTGCCAACTTGCCTAAAAGACTCTACTTAAAGGAAATTACAATAGAATGGCTACCTCTAAATTTTTGTGGGAACTATGTTGAGTGCATGTTAGTTGTAATATTAGTTGCATCTCACAGTTAGTGCAATAAACCACAACTGTCAACTACCAATATGTAATTACAGACTGTCATCATTTCTTTCTTTATGCATATACAGTATAATATCTATAGGTAGGTACTTGTAC
>DWTS01000090.1:0-14651 GCA_018250615.1 Oechydrus chersis rufus | reverse complement strand
ACGTAAGATTAGATGAGATTTGACTCGACCACCTCCCCCCCTTAAACACCTCACGTAATTTATGGACGCCCCCTAAACCCGTTGCGCAGTTTTTCCATTAAAGTTCAATAAGTTTCTTCCATCTTCACAAACTTGATATTTATTATGACTTCAAATCACAAGCACAAATCAATGGGTATTCTGCTGAGAATAAGAGGTTCTTCCGCTGTTAAAAGCAGCCTATGTTACTCTTTAGCTGTCAAACTTCATATACCACAGCATAAGGACAAAAAAAACATCCGTTTTTAATATACTTCTTAGTCGGGCACTCTTGGCCCGTACACCTGTACAAGTCGTACAGATGTGGTGCTTGGTATTGGTAGTTGTATCAAGTTTCGACGTCTTTATCGAGTGCTTTTCTGGTAAAGGACTTCCATTTTTGACGGTTAAGATTGAGGCATTACCTACGCACTGGACCAAGGTGGACTTTATATTTATGATATTAGTAGACTTAAAAAATATGTTCAAGAACGTTGCTGAATTGGTCAAGCGATATTCCATACTAAAGTATTTGACATGAATAAGTTAGGTAGGTACTATTCGTATCAATAAATATTTGCCAGTCGCCTTTCATATTCAAATTTAATTCACCAATCTTGGCTCAGACGCTTTTTATTTTATTTCATTATTGTTATGTTTCCTCGTATTTTTTTGTATCTACATGCTCTCTAGCTGTTTACAACACATATATTTAAGAATAGAAGAGAATCTGAATCAATTTTTTCGGGGATATGGTCATTAATTTTATCAATGCTTGTTGCTTTGTATGTATAACTACTTTAACTATCTAATAGTATGCTATTCTTTTTTTCGTATTTCATAATTTATCGGACCTCATAAATTGGAATTTAGATCAATATCTAAATCCCACTGGATATCTTTTTTATTTTTATCTACTGACAATTACTTGTCTTGTGTAATATACTCGCATGGAGAGTAAAAATAGGTGCTATTTTTTTATTAATTATCTTTTTTAACGTTTGAAATAATGTCGACATACTGTTCTCTTTATTTCTCTTTTTTTGTTACGTCTTAAATGCTAACGTCTTAAAAGTTGCACTGAAGAAAAGCCGACCTTGCGCTGCCAGTGAACAAAGTTTCCAAAGTAGGTACAATAAGCTACTTGCATTCAAGAATAAAATGTGCCATCGACCGATAGTTGAGTCGTAAACTAGGTATCAAAGACATTTCTCCTGACCGCATTTAAGACGCCCACACTAGGATTGCAACATAATAGGTAGACAATAGTTAGACAAGTGTTATGCATAATACATTAAGAAGGATTAAGTTGGTTACATTTATCTGTAGGCGAGTTGATATAAGTTGTCCTTGCGAGTAGACGGCACGTTGCTGAGATATTGAGTGGATGAATATGCAAGGTCCCGCCTGGAATAGAAGCTTCGGGCATCTCCCGCGCACCTCCTCGCTCGCACGATACTACAGCGTGTGGGGCGCCTATAAATACCCCGTTACCCATAACGTACGCGTGTCTACGTCCATACTTTACCTATCTGTCGGCTAATATAATTTAAAAATACAACACAAACAATTACCCGGCCTCTGGCGCAATGAACTTTTAAAACGACAAGTACGTATAAGGTACGTATGTTTCAAACAAAACAGTAATTATTTCCTGTCAGAATTAAAAGCTTCAAATGACTCTTGAATGTTCACGAATCAATAAATGTTTCTACTTTTTATGGAGAAAGGAATTGCAATTACGTACTCTGGATAAGGGGCCGGATACTTGTACGTAATTGTTGTTTATAAAGTCTGTACAAAGACGTGAATGGTGGGGTACTTCTCTGTTCTCATGATTCGAATGTTCTCATGGAAACAATCAAAGCGGGTTCACTAGTGTTATTTAAATTGAATAGTTCTAGTCTATCATTAAATTAATGATTTTGTGTTTATTGGTAGAGAATCAATTTTATTAAAGTTACCATTAAGTTAGTGTACATACACAGTTTTGTTGTCTTGTAGACCTCATTTACCACAAAACCACTCTTGGTCAGAATACCATGCTAGTCTAGTCTAGTGTACATAACGTAGTGATTACTTTCTCTATGGTGTACATAGTCATTATAATCCAATTTTACATTTTCGTAATAAATTGCTGTACCTATTGTTGTACGATATGTGATGAAGATAAATTATGTTTATAAGTATGAGATATTTCTGTAAAAATGTAGTTCTGAAAATGCTACAATAAATGACATAGCTATACAATATGACTACCTTATTATAGCTACGCTTTCGATGAAGGATAATAGAGCTTTTATATTTATTTATTACTAATCTCATTTTTATTACTGTAGTACTGAGAGTATAAACAATTATTTCGTGTATCTCACTCCCGTCTCCTGGAAAAAAATACCGGAAGAAGTAAATAGCAGCGAACGTGAAGGACGAGGCTCGTGAACAAAGCGTTGTCTGGAACTTTAGTGTCTGCACTACCCCCAATGAACATGGATCTAAGGTTTGTATCTAGACTACAAGAGTTATGGGTGAATGGTTCACCTTGTTTGGTTTAAAATAGTAATTGATTAAAACATTGTATTTTTGTTAGGAACGCATGCAAAAATTATATTTAGATATGGAGGACACGTGGACGTTAAAATTATACCTAATAATGGACATGCATTTTCATTAAAGTGTATGAAATTATTAGACATATTTTGTGACTATAAAAAAAAATATTAATATAATTTGTTAAGATGTCTGATTTAAACTTATATTCATTATTAGTTTAAATAATTAAAGTATCTCTATAGGTTGGTTGCGACATTGATAGTTTCGCATTTATTGAGCCATTAAGTCAAACCAAAATCCGATTGATCAAATGAATTTCACAATGAAGTAAGGACATATATATACCAACATATATTATATCACATAAACGTCATAGGATTTCGTTTCATTCGTATCTAAAAGGTTTTTCCTTGATAAGTGACTTAATGCCATCGATTTCTTATTCGACATAATGCCATTGATTAATTGGTAATGCCTAGTGCCTACGTCTCGACGACGGAATCGACGAAAGAAGAGGATCCAGATTCACCTCTTACGCAGAAGAGGTAGAATGAGCTTTAAAGCTTTGCTTTGGTCGCAAAAGTCCCTAACACTTTATCTACATAGTATATTTTATGACTGAGTTGACTGACATTACATATGTATATTGATATTATGCGATACCAAGAAGGATACCAAGCTAAAGTACGTCAGATCTTATATGCATAATAAATAAGGTTAACAATCAAAATACACCGGTCGTATGTTGATGCAGCAGTTGACTGTCGGGGGATCTTGACATCTCTACATATAATAAAACTGTAACTGGTCTATGTCTGTACCTAGGAGATATTTAGGAAAAAAAATTACAAAGAGTCTTTTTCAATATATCCAAATCAATAGGATCCAAAATGTTTTTTTTAGAATTTTTGTCTGTCTGTCTGTATGTTTGTACGCGCATAACACGAAAACTATACCTAACTAACTAATTTGATGCGGTTTTTACAGTAGTATTTTTGGATGTTTAACTTAAAAACTGGTGTATATTTTAGTTTTGTACGTTGCTTAGAACTACAACCAATATAAGTTGAGCTTAGCCCGATATGGTCAATCATATTCAATAGGGTTTAGCTTAAGTTAGAGAGTTTAGTTGGATAGTCATCGGACGAAAATTAAAACCCACGAAATTCAATTTCACATGGACGAAGTCGGGGGCATCAGCTAGTAGGCTATAATACCATATATATTCTCATCAATATATATGCTCAGCAGGGCATATAACTTACAATATACGATGTAGGTGACACATTACCGTGGGCAACACTTCCCACTGAAATTGGTAAATTAGGTACGATTGCCTACATTACAATTCGATACCTACATAAAAGTTTTAGGCTAATTGTTGTATCCAGCCTCCGGACTAGGTAATACATTTACTAGGTTACTAGGTAGAAAAGTAAGATTATCCTTGAAAGTTTTTATTTAACTTCAATTTGTAACAATTAGCTAAGTATTTTTTAGGTATGTCCATTGTTGAAAGGAACATTTATTTACGGCTATTAATTAAGTTCTAACGGTATATTATCTTCACGGATTTAACTGTAATTTTGTTTGTGTGAATGCACAGCAATGTTACTGCGCACTTTCTTTTATGAATATTTAAGGAAAGAATGTTATACAATGAGTTCAATCTGTCCAATGTTGGTTTAATTGTTATTTAACCTCTGGGACGATTACAAAATAAAAAAGATGTTAAATAACTATTTTTGTAAGAAGATAGGTCTGAAAGCTCAAGCCTCTCGTAGATATGATCATCGATAGTCATCGCCCCATTACTGTCCCAATGCTGATTTCTGGTCTCCTCTCAAAATGAGAAGGAATTGGCCATCGCGTGGGGTTTGATAGAGTTTACATATCTCATTTGAGAACATTTTGAGAACTCGCAGGAAGGTCGGTCGGTTTTTTTTATTTCTAGTGCCTTATAGTTGCTTCTAATTAATCATAGTTTAACCTGTTATGAATCCAGCGATATTAGCCCTATCAGATTTAATTTGCAACAGATTTTAGCTGGACTCACCTTTGCAAAAATCTGCCAATGAGGTTTACTTAGTGGTAAACACAGAAGTGGTCAGCGATCGCGTCATGATTCTCAACAGCATATCTACAGCAGATATTGTCTTCATCATCAAACTAACGTAAATCAAATCAAATCTAATCTAATTTGAAATCGAAATTGGTCGATAAAAGGCTATGTGCAGGGTTTAGCACTGCAGGCCCTTGGCGAGTTGCGCAAACACCCACCTTGACTTGCATTTTGCGCCCAACATGGCGCGTTATTTTAGGTTCTAGTCACTCTACTGACTACGAAGCGATTTGATAATTATTATTTTTTAATTTGTTGAGATATAAGTTTAATTTAATAGTTTAAAAATCTTCTAATGAGCTGTAAGTATTAAACCCTATTATATCTTCTACGTAAATCTACTACGTAGAACTCCATTTTAAGATTCGAAGAACAAACGTATTTTTTTTTATTTTGTAGAATTTCGGCACACACAAACTTTGTACACGCTGTCAGTCTCAGGAACTTGTCCGTCATATTGCATTCGCCGGAAGTCTAACCTGGAAAAAGCACGTGGAACATTTAATTCTTGTAATTTACCCGTACCATTTTGTCTCTAATTTAACTATTTATCCTTACATCTTTTTCCGAGTAACATTAACCTCCTGAGATATGTATGTGTGTTGCTTTTCCATTATTGGAAGAATATTTTAAAACACGTTATAGATTCTTATAGGTTTGTTATAATAGACACATTTATATATTCCACATGAAACAATCAGAGTGCGACAGTTGGTCAAAGATATTTTTCTTATCGCGTTAGTAATGTGACGAATACTTTACATACGTGTCATGCCAAGCTATTGCCATATGCCGTAACTACTGAAACTGATGACACGTTCCGCTTACTAAGGTATGACTATCTCATCATTGCGTCCTTCGCTCCACTTTGTTACGAAGCTAATTACTCGTACGCACTGCTTTATTTTTTAATTAGCTGGCATGCTTACTGCGCGTATCATAATATTCAGTTCATGGTTTGTACAATATGTACTAGCGATTTTGTACGATATTAAGATAAATGCGAATGCAAATTATCATACGGTTTCATATGACTTTCTGTAGGTACTGAACTGAACTGAACGGAATATTATTATGTTGGTAATTTGATTTACGTTTCTTCCTATCAGCACAAAGTTGAAAATCTTAAAAAAGAAACAACCCTTAATAGCTAAAATGTTCGAACAATAAACAAGTAACAAGTATAATATACCTATTTACTATGCTTGCTATGTATCAAAATTGCAATACCCTAATTATGGTGAACTCTACCATCATGGTCATACCTACGTAGTAGATTAGCCGATATTTCAGGGCACGAAGGATTTTGATGCATAAAAGCCATAAAATATGAAATTTAATTGTACCCGGAAGAAGTCGTGGGCATCATCAGCTCGTTCAAAGTAAGTACAATGTTTAAGTTATTGAGCCCAGCTGTCATGATACATAGGACAGTAGCCCTATCGACTCTATAATATACCTACTTATTATCGTAGAGCTCATATGTTGTGATACTAAAACTTCATAAAAGGACATCCTTTTACCTGAAGTTCTAGATCCTGCATCCAGTCATATAGAGATAATTCCTATAAGACAGCAACTATTTGGCGGTAGTGGTGCCACTATTTAACCGCTAATAGTAACATCTCCGTATTTGCTTATAGGTAATTTAGAGACCACAACTATAACTTTTTTTTAAATCGGAAAAAAGCATTGCCTAGGTTTATCCAGGATTACTTACGAACTGACTCCAGTCACATCGAGCTAGCATACCTAACCATTCGAATACAGGATTGCATCAATTGAAGAATACCTAAGTAGATAACTACTAAACATGTTAAAACTTAAGTTAACACTCTTAGAAAGCTGTATCGTTTTTTAATACAATTTAACACGTGTTCGAAATTCATATTCCGTTCCATTTAGCGTTTCAGGCATCTTTCCTCGTATGAACTGTAAACAATTACATCATGTACAATGGGGGACGCTCTTTTTGTGATTCCCGGTATGGTATCAGTATTAACAATGGACACACATTTTATGTTGTTACGATGACATTTTAATGAAAAAAGGGCTCTCTTTAGCGAAGGCATAGGTCTGAGAGTCTCTTTGATGATTTTTCGTCAATGCACTTGGCTGTGGTTTTGGTAAATGGACTTTAATTGGATGGAGTAAAGGTTATTTTTCGAGATTGGTTACAATGTTAGCGGGTGGGATGAGTAACACGTGCTTTGCTTCCGCGCAGTCGACACAATAACAAAATGTGAGGCGTGCATTGTGCTGCGACCCTCGCCCGGACCGAGATGCAACCACGTGGTGAACAGGTTTCATTTTAGGCAGCTTCCGTTTAGGTATTGAATTCCTTTTGGATTCGAAATCGTATCGAATCTTGAACTCGATTACGTGATGACGTGGGTACTTAAATAAACTGCATTCCTCATTAATCTGTTGATGTAGGTAGGTATATCATGTCAAATCAATGAAGGGGATGTATGTAAGTACGTAGGTACAGATAGATAGATAGATTAGGGTAAGGTGGGGCACATTGATTCGCGGGGAACAGTAAACATCCGCAATATCAACGTATTATATTGCTTTATGAAGTGATTTTAATAAGGAAGCGATTTGTGTAATGCAATTGTCTTTTTTCATTTACAATGGCTAGGTACCTGTTATTTTATTGCAGAAATATTGTTTTTTGGGATAAATTTGTGTAATTTTTCATAAAATTCTTTTCTATGTATGTTCTTCTCAATACTTCTTGTTTTTCTTTCCGCAAAAGAAAACTAGTATTTATGAACATTATTACATTATTAGTAATTTATTTATACTGAAATTCATATGAAGTAATCTGTAGCCTTAGTTGAAGGGTAAGACTTTAGGAGAAGCAGCAAATGTTGGTACATTATAAAGAAACTGCAAAAAAAGGAAAATCCAGAAGAAGAGGGGCAGATTGTGCGATATATGCCTATCTACTTTAACTGCTTACTTAACCTTAAGAATTAATTCATAATGTTGCATCCAGAAGTAAGTAGGATTTCGGAAATTGGTGTGACGTTTCTAAGAATTCGGTCTCTGTTTAGAAGTTGTGTGATTCTAGAGCATAGTGGCTATGTAGGTAAGGTGTACTTACTATTTGACACTTTACGAGCAACATGAACAGACTAACAGATACAACGATCTATTAAAAATCGTATTCTAATGAAATCAAAAAATCTCTGTATGCTACTGCCGCACATGTGGTTTCAATCCTTTTTATGTCCTACTTCTGCGCACAGGAAAGGCCTGGGCCTCATACTCCAAAAAGGTACTACAATGAGCATTGGAGATATGGGTTGCCAATCCGACAGTCATATGTTCTCAGACCGCCTCAGGCAGGGCATCCGACACGAGTTAACGTTTTTAACGTGCCCTTCGAAGCATAGGTATATAATGATGAATGATGATGATAATGGTGAATGAAGCATAATGAATGATGAGATGTGCGGATATAATTTGTCAATTCCTAGCTGTCATACCATTCAACTTCCGACCGCACCCGATGACACTTAACTTTCCTAAGCAATCAACACAGCTAAGTATATATTATAGCTAAATATAAGGTATGTACCTACCTACTTATGTATATTAACGAATTTAATTTATTTGTGGCCATTGCCTTGGCATCGTGCATGAAATGACATCGTTAACGCGTATTTAATGAATAATGTGCATTTTAGATAATGAGGCAAAGGTAAGTGCTTTCTTATGCAAATGACAGAAAATGGGCGCATCAATAATGACTACAGTCGGTTTCCGTCGCCAGAATTCAGTGTTCTTATAAATTCCCAAATGTATCTAATGAACTTACCTACAAAATAATAATGAAATAAGTAATCATTTATATCTGCTACTGAATTTTACTTGTAGTCAAATTTGTTTATGTTAATAACCGGTTAATAATATTATTAGGATTCGGAAACACATGCGCACATAGAGATGAATTTTAGTTATGTTTGGTGGACCTAAAAGCAGCCGTCCTCAAGACAATCAGCTCACAGTAACAAAATCAGGATTTCGGTTAATATTGAAATTTAGAATTCCAAATTTTGTTTTGTTCTGTTGTCCAGCGTTTAGCTAACGATAAAAATCCAAATCGACAAAAGGTATTTCCTTTACCATGCTATGGCATGACCCTTGGCTAAGTTTTAATGAGGATTTAATTCCGAAAACGCAAAAGTGTAGGTAATCATGATGTTGCATTTAAATATATCCACATTAAAACAATGTACCTAAAATAAACACACACACACTCACACACACGCATACAAGTTACTTTAATTGATGTTTTCCTTCTAACTTTAAAACATTCAACTAAGTAAACATTTATGCATCAATTAAGTTTTGAACTAAAGTATTCTATGTTTTACATTAATTGATTTATTCAACTCGGCGAAGAAGACAAGAATTTGTCTCTAAGTATGTATCTTAGATACCTACATAATATAGAGTTGTCTGGATTCAATAAAATAAACCAATGCAACTTATAACTTATCGGGTACAGCTACAGTCAATAAAGTGTGTAATGTCAGAGCTTTAGGTATCATAAACGGTTGTTTATAGACACAATCACATCGATTGACAACCGTTTCCGTTGGGGACCGCGCTGCTCTTTGACCGCGCCCGATACCGCGTAACTTTAATTTTATTTCACTGTTTACAGTTACACACAGAATAAACTCCGAAACGTTTTGCCTTTAGATTAGTGGCATAGCTTATTTACATTTCGTTCTTGTGTTGAAACTGTTTCATATTGAAACATAGTTTCAACCTTTTTGTGAAGTATAGTTATTATTATTATTATAGAAAAAAAAGATACGGCGTTCGATCGACATGCTGCAAAAATGTTTGAAAGGAACTGAAAAAGTTGGAGTAAGGAGAGATTTTTTAAATAGCAAGAAAAAATATTCAATGTAAAACCATGGACTAGTAAAAAAGACTTAAAATTTAAAAGACTAGTACTTTTTACTAGTTTTTACTAGAAACTTTTTCGGAGTTGCGTATCTAATATTAGAGTGAACTAGTCAGTTAGCGAAAATGCGAGGAGGTCGAAGAACTTTAACTCTTTAAGATTGTATAAACTTATAAAGTTATTAGTATGTAAAGTTTTAGTAGATTTAATCCGAAAGATTTAAGTTACTTTCGTTCAAAAGTTACGATAGTGTTGTTTGTGTTTCTTTTTCTATGAATTGATACCCAATTCTAACTATCAATTATCTTATTTGGTACTGTTGACTTTATATTTAGCGATAACTATGATATAATACGAGTAAATAAATACTTAGTTCCGAATTGTTTCTCTTATCTCCACACACTTAACACGAACCGCGGTCAGCAATCTGTACGTTTGTTTAAATGTACTTACTACTTAGATAATATAATTATTTGGTATGGTTTTATGTTCCCCGAGTGTTTAATTAATACTCAACAGAAGTCGCCGGGGACCCTGTTTGTGGTGTCTCTTATTTAGCGCTAACCATAGATAATGTAGCGCTCTAAACGAATAAATTTAATGATGCCCTTAAGAAGCGACATTTCGATAAAAATAACATTATAAATAGTTCTTTTTTAAGTAGAAAATACCTCTAAAATAAAATAAATAGCTGATGACCGTGAAAAGCTAGAAACAATTTTCTAAAATTGTGGCCAAGAATCAACACGACCACGTCAACTTTCAAATAAAAAAGAACGCATCATAATCGGTTCATTCGTATTTCTTACAATACAGTTTGTAATTCCGACTTCATAAAAATATAAGCAGTAGGTAGGTACACTATAATTGTAGTAACAATTAGCATTAGTATAACACAGAATGCCGCGCTGTATGTAGAGACATGTTAATGTTATTACTTCATCGAATCTGTAGGTATCGTAGGTACTACATATAGAGCGGGAGACAGGAAAATTGTTTATCCTTACAGAACATTGGTCGTAACGAACAAAGGAAAATTGGATTGCATATTATTACGTTATTGGAAGAACCCACAAACAAATGAGATTACGTTTGTTTTGATTTTATTTGTGAACTTATTATATTTAAGTAAGGTACGTGTTATATAATTATTTTATTCTTACCTTACCTTATGTTCCTTTTAGCAAACAGCAAACTTAGTTATAATTTGAATAGTTTGACCACACAACAACACAAGTACAAGCTTTTATTGTTATGGTTAAATTTATACGTAAGATTTCTGGTGCATATAGAAAAAAATAATTAACAAAGGTTAGGACAAAGCTGTTACATGATCTTGTCAAGCTGTACGAGGCGCTAACTTAATCGGTTTTTCGGACTCTCGCCTTTTGAGTTTTGAGCATTATGTTAATGATGAACCACTGAAACAATTAAATTGAATAAGCCTTTTTTAAAGTTTGATCAATAATTTTAATTTTGACTGTTTTAACGGTGTTAATTTGAAATTTTAGCGCATGAATTTATGCCGAATTATCGATCCTCAAGTAAGACTAAGGGCGTGCGGTAAAACACACGCGGGTGTGATTTTAAATTGCGCGACGGTAGACGAAAGCCTGGCGCGAGTCCACGTTTCATGTGTCTGCTTGACTTTTTTACCGCAGTATTTCGTCAAATAATAACTTAAAAATATTAGAGCAGTCAAACAATCGTCAAACATTAGAGCACAATGCATTAAGGTAGTCTATCCGACACAACTGTACCAGTGTTGTACTTGCGCCTTTGCGCTTGCGATAAGGCCCGCGTTGGACGTACGGAGTACCTTCGTACGCCCGCGTCAGTTTAAGCGCATGTCCTAATTCCTGCCTGAGATATCACCTAGATGTATCGCTAAAGTGTTGGTACAACTAATATTTTAAATGAACGAATGTGACTTGATTGTTTGTAATGCGGGCAAGGCACATGCCTTGAATACTCCAACGCTCATAATGAAAATTTGTACACACATTTTCAGAAATATACATAGAAAAGCATAGGTATAAGGTTTTAAAAATTAGTACGGATTATAAGACCAGGATAATACATTTTCTATAACTACTATTAACATGGGCGAATATGACGTTAACTTTTAAATCGCGCGGCTGAAGCCGCTTGCAAAGTGCTAGTAACTCGATTAAGGCAAGGCGGTGGCCTCTCGGCAGTCGTTTCACAAAGCGTGCTATGCCTTTCTTCTATACAACTCATCAATACAAGTGAAACTATATCGAATCGAATATCACGAAAGCTGTTTTGTTCGCGGCTGGTGACTATAAGTGTTTTGCGTGCGCGTATTACCGCCGTCCGCCGGTTTGCGACATGCGATGTTACAGTGCCGATACCGAAACACTACGTAAGACACGACAGAAAGTGAAATTAACAATTTGACTAAACAACAATGACACCACTACTACGGTTACTTGTTTGATGCACCTCGCCCACAGCATCGGCATGTCGTCATCTTTTTTCTGATATGTCTCGACGTGGACAATGTAGGTGTAATTACGACGATAAACATTCAGATGTATTTCATATATGTACACACTGTCTTTATATCAATTGAAACATGCACCGGTGAATATTTCCCCTTTAATCCAATATAGGATATGAAATCGGTCCCGGTTGTTATAGATAGAAGGCAATCGTTAGCCGTTTCGGAGGCCTTATGGATCTGGATATGGATATGGATTATTGGAGGGCGGTTTCAAAACATCCGACTTATGGGTTGGCCACTAGTCCACTAAGCTGTCTCCGTCAATCCGTAATGGAGGAACGTGGTGGAGTATGCTCCAGGCCTTCTCCATTTGTGAAGAGAGACCCGTGCTCAGCAGTGGGCCATTAAAAGGGTTGCAGGCAAGATATGAAATACAAATCATACGTAACTTTAGTTCAGACCAAGCTCAGGGGGACACGGGCACATGCATGAATTTGGATAGATTAACTTAAATTAAAACGAAACGCCTCCTAAAGGCAATCCTTCGTCCTTACCCACACTATTCTAGAACATCAAAGACCTTAAAAATTCCAAGTAAAATATCGTTGTGGTAATGATGAAACTTCTATATTCATTCACCTCTGTCTGGTTCACATCATACGAGTACCTAAGTATCACTAGATTGATGTGGAGAACGTACATTAATTGCAAATGTCGCTCTACGGCGCGTCAAAATGAAACTTTACATAAGATAATCTATTGTTCCTTCGACACAATTGTGTTGAGTCATATATTCACATTAGATAAGGTACCGGATTGATTAGCATTTGCGGCGACTACATGTAGGTCTACATAGCTGTGTATAATATTTTAACGAGCTACTTTATATTTTAATGCTGTGGATGTTTAAATCACTAAATATCTATACCTATCCACAAACGAATTAGATTTGTTATTATAAAGAGAACTGCCAAAATTCTATTCATAAAGTAATGAAGGGAATGCCTCCGAAATTGGTTAGCTCATTCATAAAACATGTAGCGGGTCGCACGTGTCCTCAAGGAGGGTGGCCTACCCTCATTCCAATATTTCCTTTAATAAACTTGCTAAGAGATTTGATGGGAACACATTTTGCTCTTATTTTTCTTTCGGCGTAAATTTTGCAAGTGTCAATTCTATCTAAAGACTATAGTAGCACTGAATAACCTACATATTATAATGTAGGGTGAATTAACAATTTAATATTAAAGTCAAGTAAACCTCAAGCACAGATTTTGCATAGATAACAATGGTACAGATAAAATATTTATAAAATTGTGTTTTTTATTATTTGCACAAATATTGCAGAAGTTAGGGTACAATTAAAGTTAGGGAAGTTAGCCCAATATACATAATGATCTATATTTAAGTTTTTCATTTAGTTTTAGTTTTAACGAATGGGTTAAGACAGAACAGTATTGGGATCGATTTACCTAGTAACATACGTATTTACGTTCGTATGTCTACACCTCAAAAGATGCTGTTAATATTCACGGCATGTAGGACGATTTTTAAACTCCAGACGATCGTCTGGAATCCATTTGCTAAGGAATATACCTAGCGAACTAAATACTTGCAACGTTTGGAGCGCTGTTAGGCATTAGCATTTGGTATTATGCCAAATGTACCGATTCACGCCGATGGTTAACCCAAAGGTCAACTGATACGGATCTGCCCTTCAAACTTTGCTGGGCATACTTTTTCAACTGTAAAGAAAATGATTGTTAAATGCGCATAATTTATCTTGATAAGAATTGAATTAGTCGAACGGAATAAATTATTATTATTGTAAAACGCATAAGTACCTACGTGAATTTATTTATTTGACTAGCAAAACAATGCGTGAATTATTCAGCCTATTACAATTACTATACCTATGGAATACCTACATTATTTTCTAGCAGTGTAAAATCGTAACAAAGGTCATTGGGAAGTGGAACGGTTTTTTTACTGTTTTCTATCTACAAGTAGCGTCTAACCGAGCGAAAGGTATCGTTGTACCGCTGTTTCCCGGTGAAACCTCCATTCTCACACACTACTAACAAAAACCGTCGATATAGTTCTGCTACATGTTGGTAATTGTATTGAAATGTGTTCACTCGTGTCGCGTTGCCAGTTGGCCGTACAAAATTTCTACGATAGGCACTTATAAAATACCAAGTGAATTAAAATTTTAATTTGTCGTTCATTGAGTGTTAATCTTTTTTTAAATTAGCTACGTTATGTACACAAATTGCTGGTAATATTCATTCAAGACTATTTTATTTTTAATTACATAATAGCTGTCGACTAGATAATTAATTGATATTTATGTAATGGAAGGTGTAAACCGTGTAAACGAGAACACGGGCCACTTGATGTTAAGGAACCGGCATCCATACCTTTCAACGGAAACACAATTTCTTTACATACACGGAAGAAATGTGTGTGTCACGCGAAAAAAATAACAAACAAACAAATATACTTTATTGTACACCACAGATCAAACAAGGCACATAAATATAGTGTAAAAACAATAGTGG
>DWTS01000089.1:0-14712 GCA_018250615.1 Oechydrus chersis rufus | reverse complement strand
CTCCTCGCGGGGGCGACAGAGTGGTTATGCCGGACTCTTACCGGCTAAAACCCCACGGTGTTCCTCTGGACGCTCTTAAGCGAGATTCCGGGTGCCGTTACTAATTGGTCCGGAGGTCACTGGCGTTCACCCTTCGAGGGCTCCTCGTTTTTTTGGATAGAGCTGGAGCTTCTCCATCCCGTCTTCTTAAAGGGACAAAGGGGACACCGCGTGCACTACCTTGAGGCCTTATCTATCGGCGAAGGTTACCCCCGTGACCTAGGCCGGGTTGGAGGAGGGCGTGGTAGCCCTGCTTCCTGCTGCGGATTGGGAGATTGTACAGACGTTCCCCTGTTCTCCTTCTCCGCAGCTTCTGCGACATAGTGCGAACTCTACCTAGAATAACTTTCCTACTACGGCTCCCATAGATACTTTGGGTACTTGAATTTAGTCGGCACGCGCGCTCTTATAAATAAGAATTAAATATATCTATATTCATCCTTACTTTGTATCTCTTTTTTACAACAACCTTTAAACCTGAATGGAGCGCCACCGCATTATTTGCAAAAATAAGGGTATGTAGCTCCTATGTACGATTATTATTTCCAAAAATAAGGGTATCTAGGCCCTAAGTACGGTTGGTTTAGTTTAGCTAAAATGAATCCCTAAGGATTTAGTTTTAGTTGTCCAAGAGATACTACTCGTAATATTTGAAAAGCGTCTAAAGTTCCACAACCGTAACCGCAGAAGAAAGAAATACATTTTTTGTTCCGTGGCTGCAACTACTTTTAACCGACTTCAAAAAGGAGCAGGTTCTATGTTCGACTGTATGTATTTTAATGTATGTTCTGTTCGCCGCCGATTGTGAACCGATTTTCAAAATTCGTTCTGAGAGGAGACCCGTGCCCAGCAGTGGGACAATAATGGGTCGATGACATGACACTCTAATATAGATAAATGAAAATTTGGACTGGTGACAAACAAGTCTTTCAGATTTTCAACAGTTCAGGGCCTCCGACTAGGTTTAACGACATCAATGGATAACAACTGGTACTGATTTCAGACATGTTTCATCTACGAGTCGCGGCTATTCTATCTAACTCTAGGCGTGCTTTTGTTACCCGACTGCTATGCGTCAGAGGGAGGGTTATGTTTTTCGAGCGTATGTATTCACGAAAAACTTTCTTAGTACCCTGCCTGTCTCCCTGCAACCCTTTTAATAGCCCAATGCTCAGCACGGGTCTGTCCTCACAAGTGGAGAAGATCTTGAGCATACTCCACCACGCATATCTGATAATTAGTTGTAACACAACAATTACATTTTTATATACTTTCTTTAATGAATCACGACTCTTACCTTATAAAAATCGCATTCAAGAACAATCTCAATGATGAGTTTCGTTTATTATTATACTCACTTATTACTGGCTGCCGGGTAAGCCACAGCAACGCGTGGCCTGGTCCTCTAAAAAATTTTATGCCGCCTTACCACCATTTTATTAAATTTCAAACCACATGCGACCTCAGATATATTATAAGATATATGTTCTATATGTACAGTCGACCGCGTTGACCATTTCACAATAGGTGGCCTGCATGTTCTTTCGCTACTTAATACGATAAAAATGACAACATTTAAATAAACAAAAAAAAAGAAAATTTAAAGTGATGCCCGTCAGATAGATTGTCATTTCATTTTCACCAAATATGCGGTGACAGTTTTGCGGCTACTAATTTTTAAGCTTTATGTAAATTTGAAATTATTGTAATTGCGTCTTAAAGGCGTATTGTTCAAAATGCTTGAGATCAGAGATTAACATCTCGTAAAATTAATGTCTATGTGGCGTTATTCGTTCTTTATTTTGTCCGGTAAGCTTATTTTTTATAACATCGGGTTTACCAAACCATTTTTATGACCTGTCTCTCTCAACCAGGATGGGCTAGAACAGCTACATTTAACTATATTTAACTTAACGCGGGCCGCATGCGGTCCACTGAGCTTTTCTGAGTGGCCCACCTGACATAGTCCATCCAAGGGCTGATCCAAGCATGGATATCCATCAAACCGCCAAGAAAATTTTATGTTGCGGCTCGCGGCACCACGCCTACTAATATATATGGCCCCTATAAAAAGGTACAAAGGTATAAAGGTAAAGGTATAAAGTACAGCTGGTATAGAAAATCTACATATACACGTCTGCTTCGATGCGATATGGCGAAGACACATTTTGGTCTTCAAAGGGCTCATAGTGACTTGGGTATGGTATAACGACTGCCATCCCTTGATGGAAACCTGGTCACACTGCCTGCATTTCACTATTCTTACTAATCTATATAACGCGATAAAATCCTAAGACGAATAGCCCATCTAACTATAACTAACTTAATTTTAACTTACTCTACAAATACGTAATTTAAGCTTATCGATAGGATTCTGGAAAATAGAGCCTTCTCAAGTCCAAGGTTGATTAGGAGAAAATAAATAGACATATTAATAGGATTACTATTTTTTTACAGTTTAAACCTATTTAGTCCGAATACAGCTGCTTCAGTGTTAACTATTACGAGTACATTTTACTCGATGAATAAAATAATAATACCAAGGAATTTAGGTACAAGCTATAACTTGGATTTAATGTTTTGTGCTAGCTTTAACTTATTTTGTTATTATTTTGTTGAACATCTGGGGAAGGATCGGAAGCCAGCTACGTTGTTCATTGAGAGATAATGTCAAAAGAAGCTTTAACATTAAAGATTAAACAAACTAATAAGATTTTTTCTGATATTCACCGGCTATAAGTTGGTATAGCATATCCTATTGGGCTACCAGTGATGCCCGCCACGTGTTGAAAGTTTTACTTTGACAGGTTAAGTCAGTCAGTGTGGCAAATAATAATAATAATAATTATTAATTATTATTGATACTATTTTTAAAATATTGGCTCACCTAATTTTTAGTAGAATCAACACCAATTAAAGTTTAAACTTTTACCGGATTGCAAATTAGTACCAGACTAGGTAGATTGACCTATGCACCTAGAATGTTGTTAAAACGAAATCTGTCATTTATGTTTAACATGCCTGCAACCCCCTTTTTGAATGCCACACTGTTGAGCACGGGTCTCTCTTCGCAAGTGGAGAAGGCTTGGAGCATACTCTACCACGCTGCTCCAGTGCGGATTGGTGGAGACCTGGAGAGAACTTTAACATATTTATATTAAATATATAATGTTAAGGTACAGTTCCTTACTTGATTTTGCTTTTCAGGTGAACGTTTTGTGTTCTGTCTATTGAAGCAGTTTCTGATATGAAAATTGTGTTTGGTCGAAGTGCTTCGTCTTACTATTTATCTTCATAAAGGTAATGCAACCTTAAATGCGGAAAAGCGACACATCCGCCATGAAGCCTATCCAGAAGACTGACAGTGCTAGTCGAAGTTGCTCGTGCACATCTTGTCTGTATAAAAGTGAGTCTGAGCAACCTTTAATCAGGAAATATATTGCACATGGTTCGAGAATAGATCGTTTGTATTATGGAAAATATATTCCTTTACGCGAACAAAAATTGCTTAATAGGTTAGTGAGGACCAGGGCTGTTTATGACGATCTCAGAGCTCGGCTTATTTCTGACAGTACATTAAGTTTGGATAAAAATGCAGATTTAAGGCCAAGAAAACACCACCATGCTATAAAAACTCTAGGCGAATCAGAGAAAAGGGGAGCTATTTTGGAAATTGTCGATATTATAGATAAAGGTGTAGCAAACAGTCCTAAAAGGCTGAGTGAATGTTGCAGCTGTTGTAGTTGTTCTACAAAAGCTAAAATTTTAGAAAGAGCTACAAAAGAACATAGAATTAAACGAACATATCCGCAAAGGATTGCCGGAGAATACGGATCAGGTAGAATGGGCAAGCAATACAATAAGAGACGTGTACGTTTAAAAGCTAAACGTATAAGATCGGATCCTTGTACGTGTACATTTAAGTTTAGTGGTTTAGTAAAAAAACACTCTAGACCCTTGATTCGAAAAACGCGCCCCACGCCGCTAGAACTAATTAGTTCAATGGAGGAGCGACATATTACTGAAGAACCTAAATTTCAAAACTTTGCTAGAAGATCACGTGAAAAGTATAGAGAGCTTCAGGGTAAGTTAGAACAAGACATGCGAGAACTTCAAGAATCTGCGACAAATATGAAACAAAATTTGCAACTTCATACTAAGAAATCTTTAGAACAAGTAAAACAGGTAAAGGATAAATTGAAAACAAACATCGAAACTGGTGTACGAAAGTCTTTGGAAGCTATAAAAGCTTTGCAACGAAAGGGCACAGCATTTGAATCTCTTGAATATGTCGAGGATAAAACAAATTTTAACATAAAAAAAGACTCTATAGTAAAGTTCAAAGATTATCTTAAAAGAAAGGAAATAATTAAAGATTGGGAGTGTGATTTTGAATGCGTGCCTGATACTTGTGATCCGAAAGAATGCTTTAAAATAATAAAACTAAGAAGATTACTTAAGCGCAATCGACCGTGGGGTCGTAAACGTGAATTTAAATATGAAGGGATTAGCCAAGAAGTAAATGTTGGTGGAATACCTTTAGAACGATCAAGTAGTAATATTCAAGCAGAACAATTTACAAAGAAAACTACAACCCATATTAAAAAACAAAAGCCAATAGCTCGTATTAAAGAAAATCGAGTTAAGGAGCAACGCTTAATACTTGAAACAAAAGAAAGAAATCAAGGTACAAAACATGGCAATAAAGGCGAAAAAAATATAGACGTCAACATTAATGAGAAACCTTTAACAAAGTCAAACAGCAGTGTTCAAGCAGCACAAATTACTATGACTACCGCAACACATGTGAAAAAACAAAAACCGATTTTTGGTGTTCAAGCTGAGGATGAAGTAAAAGGACAGCGATGGGTAACTGAAACCAAAGAAGTAATGAAACATATGAAACAAATGAAACATGGCATTAAAGGTAAAACAAATAAAAATGTAGGTGGGATTCCCATGAAAAAATCAAATAGTAGTGTACAAGCTGAGCACTTCGATGTGATTACTATTACTGATGTGAAAAATCTAAAACCCATTGAAATTGGGGTGGGACGGCGCCAAATGTTTGAAACCAAAGAAGTAGGAAAAGAAAAAATACGGGGCTTGAATCGTGGCATTAAGGGAAAACGGAATTTACAACAGACTAAACCCGAGGAAAATATCAATTTAGGTGTAAGAGGTGGCATTCCAAGTAAGCATGACATTAAAATAAGAAAAGAAGAACGGTATTTAGAGAAAGATAAACCAGAGACACAGAAACGTCAAGCAGTGCGTGTAAGATCATCATTTAGTTTTGACCTCGAATTTTACAAAACAAGGCCAGGCTCAGGAATATCTCACCATTCAAGTAAACATTCTAGTGTACAGTTTACTGATAATAGAATAAGACAACATACACCTAGACGTGAACAGAAAAATATGTATAGCCGTCATAAAGGACTACAAGTAATGGTTAAACCGTCATTAAAACCATCGCCTCGCGTACTTAAAGAAATAAAAACCTACTCTAGAACACATGGTGCTCATTTCGTACAGACAGATGAATATGGGCGAATTCCGATTAATAGCCTAAAAACGAATACAGACTTTGTCACTAAATCGGTGTCAAGTTTAACAAAGAACAAAAGTACTTCGGATAAAGATGTATCAATGGGAGTGAAGCATAAAGAACATTCTACAGAAGTTTCACTTATACCAGGACAAAATTTAAGCGCGCTTAAGACACCTTCATCACATACAAAATCTGTGCGGATTAAATCAACCTTTAGCTTTAATGTCGAATTTTACAGAAAAGAAAATGATAATAATAAAATAAAAACACCACCCCTTAAAAAGAAACATCTCGAAATGCCATCTGTACAGAATAAGGAAAAACAGACTTATAAACCAACTTATGTATTACCTAAAATCTTAAAAATCAAAAATTCTCTTGCGAAAGATAGGTATAAAAAAACAAGAAGTACCTTAGATAAATGTATATGCGTTTTAAACTTATACAAATTCCGAAAAACTAAGAAGGAAATAAAATCGTTAAATGCTGGTACTGTAACATCCAAAATAATTTTTACTCCATTCATGATAGATAAATATGTTGAAACCAATAAGAGGATCCGACTGGAACAGCCTAAAGAATATCAGTTGCTTCC
Organism: Oechydrus chersis rufus; assembly: GCA_018250615.1. Taxonomy (NCBI): domain Eukaryota; kingdom Metazoa; phylum Arthropoda; class Insecta; order Lepidoptera; family Hesperiidae; genus Oechydrus; species Oechydrus chersis. Next base: position 8,524 of record DWTS01000089.1, on the reverse strand, counting down.
CTATGAATGTGAACCTGGAATTTGCATTCCAGGTGAATGTAATCCTATAGCCTGTAAAAGGATTTTGGAATTGAGGAATAAGAAACAGAAAAAAAGTAGGCAATCCTATACAGGTTCACGTCAAACCAAATCTGCTTCAAGTATAGTTTCAAGGCCTTTCGCTTTTAGTAGAACTAAAAGTGTGCAATCTTCTGTAGTATCAACTAAACGTGGCAAAACAAGCGCACCTAAAAGATACAAGGAAAGTCCTAGATTGTATCAGAATATAATAAATGATACAAATAACGATGTACCTAGGCGGAAAGCAGTACATATTTCATCCAGTTACAGTTTTAAAATACAATTTTCTAAAGAAAAAGAGGCGCCAGATATTTCGAATATAGGAAAAGAATCAGAAAAACCGATAGAAGTTAAATATAAAAAAAGAAAATTGAGAGATGGCGGCTATCAAGCAAATAATGAAAATATAAAATCTATGCTTGCCAGGGTTATTAAAATGGATGAAAAAATAGGCCCATCCCTTAAGAGATGCTTTTGCACGTTAAAGTTATACAATAATAAAAATACGAAAAAGAAGATTAGAAGAAGCACTGCAAATACGCAAACATATAATAAAGAGATGATAGACACAATCGACAAAGGAACTAAGATCCAATTAAGGCGCATAAACAAATTACTTCCTTACGAATGTGAACCTTACTTTTGTATACCAGGCGAATGCGATCCATATATATGTCTGGAAAGAATACAAAGACGTGATAATGTGAAAGATTCAGGTGTATTTACACATAAACAAAAAATGGTCTCAGTTTCCAACTTTACCGAATACCCGTATCGAAGGTCCGCAGCAGTTTTTGTTCATCCTAAATTATTTCGCAAAGGAACAAATTTGAGAGACAAAGATTTTAAAGTGTTAAACGATACATCTAGAGAGGTCGATCATACGGGCGGCTCAGCAGAAACATCCAATTCTAAACAAGCTGTGCGAATTAATTCTAGTTTTAACTTTCGCATTGAATTCTCTAAACAACCTCCTCAAGCGTTCTCTTTAACTAAGGATCCCAAGAGTAAAATTAAAAAGAACTTCAAAGATAATCCAAAAATGTATAGAGATAAAGGTAATAAGACTTCTAAACTGCGCGATGACCATAAGGACATTGATACTAAGACACTGGTGCCTAGAACACTGCATAGATCAACATTAGTTCGCCCAATGTTAAAAAGATGTTTTTGTACATTAAATCTCCACAAGAAGACAAAAAAACAATACTCTCCATTAAATACAAGAAATCAATACTTCGCACCAAGAATTTATACAGTTAGTAGAGCAATTACTACCAAAAATAGAATATTTTCTCAGAACAATGTTGGAACCCAAAATGCAAACATACAGGACATAAAGTCTAATAAAATGATTTCAATATCCACTAGTTCATTTCTTATTAAAAAATATGAGAACAGTTCAGTATCGAAATACAATTCTTTAAAATTTTGTTCCGCTTTCAAAATACCTAAGAAGCTAACACAACCAATAAAATTAAATTCAAACTTAAGTGTAGATATTGAGTTTACTAGAGAGTTAACAATGAAGAAAATATCTAAGATATTTAATGAAAATACTAAACAACCGATAAAAAGTTTCAGCAACTCTTATATAGATAACAAACCCTGCGAAGGAATTAAGTTATTAGAAGAAGGAAACTTATTAAGTCAAACATTGGGCTCCAAGATAACTGGCATTAGTCAGTATTTAGAACGAAGTTTTTATACAATGAATATACAAATTTCACATGGTAGGATACCAACAGAAAGGAAAAAATTAGGCTATAAACTGGAACCGTATGAATGTGAGCCGGGCATATGCATACCAGGTGAATGTGATCCCACTGAGTGCCAAAAATTGATATTGAAAAGATTCAGGAGGAATGTGAACCGAGGATCTGGTACACGGGCTCCAAATAAATCAATTTCGAGTTATACTACTCAAACAGGATCAGGTTCTCGGAGTACACAGTTTAAAAGACACATTCAGAATCACGCACAAGAATCAAAACCGATCAAATATAAAACATTAAACCAGCATGGGGGCAAGGCAAAACAAGTTGTTCGTGTTGGATCAAGTTTTAGCTTTAATGTAGAGTTTTCGAAAAACTCTTTACAACCATCCGAAAAGCCATATAGAGAATATGAAACTAGCAGATATTATAAGAAACCTTTAAAACGTTCTTATGATACAAGAAGTAGAGGAACACAGGGATTGAGTATTCGTTACGGTAGAGATAAGCGAATGCAGTCAACTGTATCGTCCACACATCGAGCTTCTAATAATGACCATATATTGCAAAGATGCTTTTGTACGTTAAAATTACAAAAAAGGGGAAAGATATATAGAGAAAATGCAAAACTAGATGCACCCAGTGTTGCTTCTCGAAGTATAAAAGTTGGAACAATGAATAACATATACCACAATAATCATACCCCCCACCCTTATAATCTTAAATCTTATGAATGTGAACCTGGTATATGCATACCCGGACAGTGTAATCCATATGAATGCTTAGAAAGAATCAAACGCCGAAAAGACTCTGGTACTACAACATTATTTGGAGCGAAATCTATTTCTAGTATGACAAGTGCTGGAACGCATTTAACGAGAAATCTTCAAACCCAGGGAATTGACGTGAAACATAAGAAAACACATTTAAAAGCCAGGAAAATAGGGAAAGATACTGAAAGTTTGAGTTCTGATATTTCTGGGCGACATTCGCGGCAAGCAGTGCGCATTGGTTCCAATTTTAGCTTTAACATCGAATTTTATAAAAATGCACCAGGCGCATCAGTAACTAGGGAAAATATTAAAACAAATGATACAAATGTACATAATCACATAGCAAAAAAAAAGAGACTTAAAGCGGTAAAGACCGATGTTCCTCAAATTAAACGAAACGTATCGCATATGGATACACAAATCAAAAGACCTACCCAGCAGATGTCTACAATGACCACATCATTTGTAAGACGTTGTTTTTGTACAGCAAAACTTCGTGATACTTTACTTCCCGTAAAACGAAATACTTCAACGTTCATACAGAAATGTTTATGCTTACTTGGGTTGCAAAATAAAAGAAACAGTAGTCCATACCCTAAAGAAATTCGGTACCAAAGTGCTGATAAACGGACAAACACAAATTTTGGTCCGTCATTGGCGCCCTACGAATGTGAGCCTGGAATATGTATACCTGGTCAATGTGATCCGTATTTATGTGACAAAATCATACAACAAAGGACATCTAAACAATATTCAAGAGGGTCTGGAACTGAATTAGTTGAAACACAATCGGTATCTAGTAGTTTTCGGTATGCTAATCACCCAAAAAATGTCACAACCCAAGCAAGATTTAAAAAATATAAACAAAGAAAACACACGTTCAATGATATGTCTTCTCTTACTTCAAAATCTTTAAACACCGCTAACAAGCGTCTTGTAAGAATTGGTTCTAATTTTAGCGTTAATGTTGAATTTTTCAAGGAAAATGTAAATGGTGCAAATATAATGCAAAAAGATCGCCAAAAGAATTATGTACCCAATAGAAATGCTCGTTATATATCAAACATAAAATCTTTAAAAAGCACTGGAACCGGAAATGTAGAACCAACCTTACGACGGGGTATTGATACACAGGTTGATAAGAAAAAAATGAGGACATTCGGTGTTAATCCCTTAATAAGACGTTGTTTTTGTACCCTTAAGCTTTTAAAGGGACCAAATGATCAAAAGCAATTTAGTGATAAATACGATACGAAAAGTATGATGACTACGAAAACCGTTGAAACGCAAACAGAAAAACTGTTTAATGACCGCCTTTATCAAAATAAAGATATTTCTCTATATGAATGTGAACCTTTTGTGTGTGTACCCGGCGAATGTAATCCTGTAGAATGTTTGGAGCGAATTCAGAGAAGGCATCCATATAAAAAAGATTTTGGTACTATTACTGGATATCCTAATAGAAAGTCTTTCGGTAATATTGCTAGGAGAACAAAGAGGGACGCATATTTACAAGCCAAGGATACACGCGCGAGACCGAATAAGGGTACACAAAGAACAAATTATGTTGATAAACATAGGCCGTACAAATTTGATGATCGATCAAGACAAGCTGTGCGAATCGGCTCGAATTTTAGTTTTGATATAGAATTTTTTAAGAGCAATGGAAATTATGCAGCAGATTTAGGAAAAAAATTACATCCACCTCATTCAAATAGGAAACGGTACTTGGAACTTCCTATAAAAAATCATTCAAAATCCCAATCACCCTACTTTGGGCGCAATAGGCACTCGCAAATTTCTAGAAAAATGGCTTCCAGAGATACTGGCATGCCAAATTTAAAACGCTGTTTCTGCACTTTACAGTTAAAAAATAAGAATGGCAATAACAATAAAAAAAATGCTTTGGGGCCTGAACAACCAGCCTTAAGCAGATTTTTAAAGAAATGTATATGTGCTTTCAAAAACAAAAAAGTTTCACAGGAAAATAAACCACGTAAAACACCTAGATATGCAATGAAGGGCACGTCTTCCCCACATCTACAACAAGGTCATGTAATTAAATCAGATCAAATTTTACAACCGTATGAATGCGAACCGAACGTTTGTATACCTGGAATGTGCGATCCCTATGAGTGCTTTAAACGAATCCAAAGAAGACAAGTTAGGGATTTTGGTACGGAATATAAACGTAACTTTCGAAATATTGCAACAGATTCTAGAAAAGTGCCAATGGCTAGATCCACAGGGGCTCAATATTTTCAAGAAGCTAAACTACATTCACGAGCAACTTCGTTTCCATCTAAAAGAAGACGACAAAGTCAAGACACATCTTCGTACTTGCCTCATAATGAGGATGTTAATACTAATAAGCAAGCAGTACGTATTGGTTCAAATTTCAGCTTTAACATAGAGTTTTATAAAGATGGTGGTTTAACTCATAGAGAAAATAGGGAAAATAGAAAATTTAAAGTCAAGAAATTACCAAAAATGGATATGAAGTCTGAGAAACTACGGTCAAGAACTAGGGGTTCTGATAGTTTAGGAAGAAATCTACGATGTCAAGGCTCCCAATGTCCATTTTCAAAAGCACCTGTTATGAGTTCTTCAGCCAATACTACTTCAAAGAGATGTTTCTGTACTTTAGAACTATTAAAATCATCAAACAATTTAAATATTGAACCCAAACCAGTGCTAACTAAGACTACAAAAGATAAAATGACTGCAACTAAATATAAATATACACCACCACATGAATTAGGTGTTTATGAATGTCCACCACTTATGTGTATTCCTGGAGAATGCGATCCTTATGAATGTTTAAAGAAAATGGAAAAGAGAAAACACAAATACCGAAATATGGGCACACGAGCAGGCAAAACCTCTGTAGCATCCGTGGGAAATCATACTTTAAAACTTAAGGCCCATCAAAATCAGTTTGCCGTAAAGAAACGTAATTTAATTACTTCGACTCCTCATTCTGAACCCCAATCTGTTATTTGGAAATCCCCTCAGATGGCTCAAAATTTAGATAATCTTAATAAACGTGCTGTCAGAATTGGCTCAAACTTTAATTTTAGTATAGATTTCTATAAAGAAAAATCACAACCTGCTTTTATTCGTAGTCCAAAAATAATTAGAGCAAGAAATAAGGAAGACGATACAAAACTTTATTTGAGTAAAAATGTTGCAGCAGAAACACGCGAATTCCGTCATCATGATTCACAAGTGGATTTTATGACAAAGGACCAGGCTTCTGATGCAGGTAATTTGTTAAAGAGATGTTTTTGTACATTACAACTGCAGAAAACTTCTCGACAGAGAAAGATCTTGGCGAATAATTTGGCAACTCCAGGCATTAATGTTAAATATCCTCAAACATTCACGGTTGGCAGAGTATCGGTAAAACCATTTAATAAGAAGTTACTGAAAAATAACCGGGAGAGATACAAAAATCAGTCCAGCCAAGCTCGACGACCTGACTCAAAGTCGGCAAATAACGTCAGATCCGTTTCAACGAAAACCGATAAAAAACGCCTCGCAAATATAAACATGTTTCAGCCACAATGTGATCCAAATAATTGTCGAAATTTGAAAAATGATGAAAGACCACCTAAAATGCATACCATTTTGCCATATACTCCTAGCAGATTCCATAAAAAACAGAGCAAGACATTAGTATTACATGAGAACAAATTAAATAGAATACAAGACGCAACAACTTTTTACAAAGGAAAAACGTTAACTGCTAAGAAAAGTAAAAAATCGATACCTGCTCACGAACTGGATTCAAATTTCAATAATTCCTTTTTATGTCGTTGTGCCCGACTATTTTCTAATCGAACTAAACCAATATTTGAAGATCATGGATATAAGGGAAATAAAGACCGTTTGTACAAAGAACAAAGAAAAAAGTCTATAAAACCGAAAAAGTTAACTAACAGAAACGTTAATGAAACCTCTTCCGTTCCAACCCGCCAAAACTTAATTGACCCAAAAAGAAAGATATTTTCAAGATTTCAAAGTGGAGATGCAGAATATTACGTAAACAAATTGCAAAATACCAAAACAAAGACATTTATGGATAAAACATCAAAAAGTGAAGAACGTACCAAGTCAACTTTTAATCGTCCTAAAATGAGAGTTACTTTCGCTGATAATACAAAATACTCACATAAAGATTTACTTAAAGGAAGAAGAAGCAAATTAGTACATCATGGAACGAAGAAACTTTCAACACTTTGCTATTCATGTTCAGCAAACAATTGCCCACTTCAATGTGGAAAAAATAATAATGATAAGGAAAAACCACGTGTGTTTGATTTACTTACAAATTATTTAACAAAAAATAGAAAGTCCGTAACATATTCCGAGTCTGCTGATAATTGCTTATATTGCCGGTGTTGTAAGAGAAAACTTGATTTAGATGAAATAAGTAAGGGAGCTGGCGATAGACCAATCACCATTCCATCGCGAAAAAAAGGAAACAGCGATAAACCGTTAGCTACATCAACGCGTCCCAAAAGACGATGCCCATGTAATTACCCTTTACCAGAAGTGCAAGATGCTTCAGAAAAAGAAAACGTTGTTTTAAATCAGGATATCGGTAAAACTAGCCAAAATAAAAATGATTATAATGGAGCCAAAATTTCAGTACCCCCAAAAACTAACAATGGCCTGTCTATCCGAAAAATATTTCCTACTAAAATAGAACAACCTAAAGAGGTTACTCCTTGCATATGTGGAAGTAAGGAATGCGCCGTACAAGCAAGGATAAATATGATAAAGAGGAAACACAAGGCTCAACACGAAAAACCTTGTGTATGCGGAAGCCACATTTGTACTCAAGAAACTAAGAAAATGAAAAAACTGAGACAGCAATTTGTTTGTAAATGCGAAGAATGCATGATAAAAAGAAAAGCTGAAATGGCTGTATATAATAAGCTAGAATTGAAAAGGAAACTTGAAATTGAAAAAAAGAACGATGAAATACGACGAATGAAACGTATTAAACGTAATAAAAAATTATTGAAAAATGTTAAAAAATATAAGGGTGCCAGTGATATGTTGCTTGCGATTGATTCAATGATAGATGTGGGAAGACTGGGTCTTTCGACTCTGACTGGAACAGCGCGTTGCGTTGCCAAATCTGTACATGATCCGAAATTGACTATTGCAAAGGTTAAACTAAAAAAAAATGATCCAGAAAGTGTACTACAAGAAATTCAAAGAGCATATAACGAGAGTGATGCAGCCGCGACAGTTGCTCGGCTTAAACATAGATGCTTATTCATGAAGTGTGTACAACAATTAAAACAGAAACTTGAGGAGAATGCTGTCACTCACTTTATTTTGCACATAGCTGATAAGAATGCAGCCACTCGAAGGTTTAAGCGAAAGCGTGTTAGACGTCAACGTGAACCTCTTGATTTCGCTTGTAGCCTTTATATGGCGTCCCTAAGACGAAGGCCTTATTTCTTCATTTATCAAAAGTGGCCGTGGTTTTACCCTCATTTTATAACTATGATTAATATTTGGAAACAGTTTACAGATATAATGTTGTTTTTATTGGCCGCTGCAGTATGGAGCCCTTGTATTTTATGTATGGAAGGCTGTAGGGCGATGATGTGTTGCGTTTTCTGCACTGGATAACCTGAAGTCCTTTTGAAATAAAATGTTTATTTGTAATAAACTGATCTTATTTACTTTCCTGTATGTATATTGATAAAAAAATGTATTGTCACTATAGCTGCCGCCACAAATTAAAGTACTCATAACTTGAATATCTTACGTTAGCTTTAGAACATGAGCCCCTAGCAGTAGCCAAGTAAAAGCTGGAGTCAGTCATCGACCCATTACTGTCCCACTGATGGGCTCGGGTCTCCTCTCAGGACGAGATGGATTAGGCCATAGTCTACCACGCTGGCCAAGTGCGGATTGGTAGACTTCACACACCTTTGAGAACATTTTGTGGAA
>DWTS01000088.1:0-14802 GCA_018250615.1 Oechydrus chersis rufus | reverse complement strand
GATTCATTAGACTCACTGAAGCTGCAGCAATAGCAAAGTTCGTATAGCCCTTTCCTTCATATACGACAAAACCGCCATGGCGTGCTGAATCTTCGATTTTTTCAAGATCAAAATTGTTTGTCACTGCTGTTTTTTCAAATGGTACGCCACCAATATTTACTGTTGACCACGCTGCAAATTGCGAATCACCATGTTCACCAAGCATATAGCCGCTCACACTTCTCGCATCTACACCTGCTTCTTCAGCAATATAACGGTGCAAACGAGCCGAATCTAAATATGTTCCTGTTCCAAAAACTTGGTTTTTGGAAAGGTTAAGAGCTTGTGAATAAAGCTGTGCAATCACGTCATTAGGGTTGGTTACGATTAAGAAAACACCATTAAAGCCTGAAGCATTAATTTCATCTGCTACTGCTTTGACCATGGGTGTATTAATTTTCAACTCTTGGAAACGATCTTGGGCATCAAGAGCTTTGATATGGCCCAAAGCAGAAATAACGACTTCTGCATCAGAAAGATCTGGATAATCGCCGACAGTAATCTTTGTATGACTATTGAGTAGGCTAGCTGCATCAAGCATATCAAAAGCTTCAGCTTTAGATTTCGCAGTATTTTTATCAATAAGGACTAATTCATCAACATAGCCTGCTTGAACAATCATTTGAGCAATCATTGCTCCGACATTCCCTAACCCAATTATACCTACTTTACGCATCTGAATCTCCTTTAAATTTTAGAGGATTTCTCCTCATTGTTTGTTTCATTGTATCAAAAAAAATCCCTTTTTTCAGAGATTTTTTCTTTTATTTACCAAAGATTTGTTTTATCCAACTGGCTTTCTTGAGGATTCCGAGAAGGAGTACAGAGGTCCCTATTCCTGTAACTACTCCTCCTGTCCCAGCTGCATGCACAGCTATGGCATGTTTACGCGTTACAGCATCCTTATCCGCATCATCAAGTGAATTGATAGAGGTATGTTGTGATATCAGTGGGATATTTGCTTCCCTCCAGATATAAGGAAGTTCTCCTTTGGTAGAAACTTGAGTAGTTGTATTCTTATTTTCTATTTCTTGTGGCTTTATAGTTTCTGCTGGGGTAACTTCTGTTGTATCCTTTTTATCTTGATTATGTGCTCCCAAATTTTTAAGAGGTTGATCTCTTTCTGTATCCGACTCCGGGTTCTGTACCTCTACTTTTTCTGGTGTTGTTAGTGAAATTGAAGGTAAACTATTATCCGGCTGCTCTGGTACAATTGGAGGTGCTGTAGGTGTAATCGGCACAGGTTCGCCTACAGGTACCAAAGGAAGAGTATTATCCGGAATTATAGGGACTGTTGGTGTGATAGGAACAGGTTCACCTATGATTACTGGCGGAAGTGTAATATCTGGTGTTTCTGGAACGATCGGAGGCATTGTCGGCGTAATAGGCTGAGGGTTTTCAGGTGTTGTCGATCCACCGCCTGTATTTGCTTCCTCGGTTAACGAATTATTGGCACTTTTGTCCTGCAGTTCTTCAGCTTGGACACGTGAAACTGATGCAGAATAAGCTTGGCTCGGGTTCAGAATGATTGTTTGCCCTAATACTATGGTGGTTGCTAAAATTATACAATATCTTTTCTTTCTCATTCGCTTTTTGCCTCCTTTCTCATTATTTCTACTATACACCTTGTTTGAACGTATGCTGGGTTGCTATCGCTTCTTGCGCTCGACGGATACTTGGCTCAGCCAGTAAACTTTGCTCAACACGAGAATTTTTTATTTCTAGCTCTAATAGTTCAACTGCTTCATGCAAAGTTTGAACATCTTCTACACTTAAGACCTCAATAATATAGTTCAAGCTCTTGACATTCAGATACTTTTCAGGGAGTTCAGTACTTATTAATGTCTCAGATCCCAACGATTCCTCTAGACTATCAATCAGACATTGACTTTTTTGATTGTATTTAGGAAAAAGTTGCTTAACAAGAGCTTTTCGCCCAATGGGAAGTGTATTACTTCCAAATATCTTTTTGAAAATATCATTTAGAAAAATTCCCAGAGCCCATAAGGCAAAGCTCAACATAAACGTGATTAAGAAGGTTTCTAAAGCGGAACGATCCAGTTGCCCATGACCATGTATAAAAGAAAAATCGTTTATAATATAAAAAGCTAAGATAAGGACAGGAAAGCTGAACGCAAGTAAAGCCGAGCGGTAATTAATTTTGTACTGAATTTCTTGACGAAATTCGATCTTTATAACTTCAAGTTGATGGAGTTTGTCTTCTATTGTTTCGACTATTTCCATCAGTTCTTGGCAATGATCCAATGCCACACTTTCCTCCTTTCCCATAATTCCCTCTCTCTTCTCAATACTACATTTCTAAATTGTTCCAAAAATCCATCATCCGTAACTATTTATTCATCAAACAGTAAAAAAGACTTATTATTTACATTTTAACATTTTAATTTGCTGTTTTTGTTACATTTATATTAAATAACAAAAAAAACATCCTAAGGATGTTTTTTATTCTTTTATTAATTGTGTTTCGATACATTCAATCGGTTAATCGCGCGATGAAGTGCAACTTCGGCACGTTTAGCTTCATCAGTCTTATGTGCCGCTTTAGCTTCTTCAAGCTCTTTTTCAGCACGAAGTTTTGCACGTTCGGCACGTGGAACATCGATATCACGATTACGCTCAGCAGAGTCTGCGATCACTGTAATCATACTATCCTTCACTTCAATAATACCGCCATTAACAGCAATATAATCAACGTGCTTCACATCATCAGGACGGCGCACCTTAAGTTCACTGATTTGTAAACCAGCGATTGTGGAAATCATGTTGGGTAAAATCCCCATATCTCCACCAATCGTATGCGCAAGAATGTAGGTTGCATGGTGATCATAAACGACACCCGCAGGAGTGATGACTTGAATAGCCATGACATTTTCACTCATTTCAGCAACCTCCTATCTTAATAACCCATTTTTTTAGCTTTTTCAAGAACGTCTTCGATTGGACCTACACCACGGAAAGCATCTTCTGGGATTGAATCGTATTTACCGTCAAGAATCGCTTTGAAATCTTCAACAGTTTTTTCAATTGGTACATATGATCCTGGTACACCAGTAAATGTTTCGGCAACGTTAAAGTTTTGTGAGAGGAAGAATTGGATACGACGTGCACGGTTAACCAATACTTTTTCATCATCAGACAATTCATCCATACCAAGAATAGCAATGATATCTTGTAATTCTTTATAACGTTGGAGCACACGTTGTACTTCCATAGCTACTGCATAGTGTTCTTCACCAACAATTTCAGGTGTAAGCGCACGTGATGAAGAAGCCAATGGATCAACGGCTGGGTAGATACCCATTTGTGTCAAACGACGTTCCAAGTTTGTTGTTGCATCCAAGTGAGCGAAGGCTGTTGCTGGCGCAGGGTCAGTATAGTCATCGGCTGGGACATAAATCGCTTGGATAGAAGTTACAGAACCTTGTTTTGTTGAAGTGATACGTTCTTGAAGTTGACCCATTTCAGTTGCAAGCGTAGGTTGGTAACCAACGGCTGATGGCATACGTCCTAAGAGGGCAGATACTTCTGAACCGGCTTGGGTGAAACGGAAGATATTATCAATGAAAAGCAAAACGTCTTGTTTTTCTACATCACGGAAATATTCAGCAATTGTCAAACCAGTAAGAGCAACACGCATACGTGCTCCAGGTGGCTCATTCATTTGACCGAAGACCATGGCTGTTTTTTCAATAACGCCTGATTCTTTCATTTCCCAGTAAAGGTCATTCCCTTCACGAGTACGTTCCCCAACACCAGTAAATACGGAAATACCACCGTGTTCTTGAGCAATATTGTGAATCAATTCTTGGATAAGAACGGTTTTACCAACTCCGGCACCCCCGAACAAGCCAATCTTACCACCTTTAAGGTATGGGGCAAGTAAGTCAATAACTTTAATCCCTGTAACAAGAATTTCATTTGCTGTTGAAAGTTCATCAAAAGATGGCGCTTTTTTATGGATAGGACTGCGTTCTGCATTTTCAGCAAACGCTTCGCCACCATCGATAGCATCTCCAAGTACATTGAAGACACGTCCAAGTGTTTCTTGACCGACAGGTACGCTGATTGCTTTACCTGTATCGAGAACTTCAAGTCCACGTGTTAAGCCATCAGTTGATTCCATAGCGATGGTACGTACGGCACCATCACCAAGTTCCAACGCCACTTCAAGGACGATTTTAGTTTTAACGCCGTCTACATCTTTATAAACGATGAGTGCGTTATTAATCTCAGGAAGAGTCGCGCCTGACGCAAATTCAACGTCGACAACGGGACCAATGACCTGAGTAATTTTACCAGAACTCAATATTTTTCCTCCTAGTTTATTTTTCTGTCTTTAATTCTTTAAGAAAGGTTACCACATGCTTAAAGCGCTGAGGCTCCTGCAACAATTTCCGTAATTTCTTGTGTAATTGCTGCTTGACGCGCGCGGTTATATTGTATTGTCAGATCGTTAATCACTGTTTTAGCATTATCTGTAGCTGTACGCATTGCGGACATACCAGCAGCATGTTCAGCTGTTTTAGCATCAACAATCGCACCATAGATCATGCTTTCAGCATATTGAGGTAAAAGTTGATCTAAAATAGCTTCGCGGCTTGGTTCCAGTTCGAAACTCACCAATGATACTGGTGCTTCATCTTCTGGTTCCTCTGATTCATCAAATGTAATCGGAAGCATTTTTTGCATGCGTGCTTCACTTGTCAATGAATTGATATGGTGATTGTAGCAAACATAGAGTTGATCAAACTCTTCATTTTGATAGCGAGATACAGCTTGACGTACAATTTCACGAACTTCTTCAAAACTTGGTTGGTCAGTCAAACCACGTAATTCGTAAGATAATTCTACGTTACGAGAGCGGAAAAAATCTGCTCCTGTTCCACCTAAAGCAAGAATACAATATTCTTCTGGTCCCTGGTGTTTTTCACGTAATTTATTCATGACTGACTTCAAGATATTAGAGTTGTAACCTCCTACAAGGCCACGATCTGAAGTGATAACTAAATATCCTGTTTTCTTAACGGGACGTTTAGTCATCATCGGATTTTTAGAAGGGCCACGATCTGCAGCAACCAAGTCGGTTGTCACTTGACGCACCTTATCTGCATAAACCTGATAAGTTTTCGCAATCTTTTCTGATTTTTGCAATTTCGCTGCAGATACCATTTGCATGGCACCAGTGATATGACTTGTTTTTTCGGTTGAAGCAATTTTTGATTTAATTTCGCTAAGTGAAGCGCCCATAATGAACCTCCTTATTTAACGTAATTTGTAGTTTTCTTGAAGGCTTTGATTGCATCGTCAAGTTTTGCTTCATCTGGCAAATCTTTAGTATCTGTAATGACTTGTAAAAGTTCAGCATAGTTGACATCGAAGAAATCAAACATTTTTTCTTCAAAATCGAGAATATCTTCTACGGGAACATCATCAAGATGGCCATGTGTCAATGCATAAAGAATAAGAACTTGTTTTTCAACAGCCAATGGTTTGTGTAACGGCTGTTTCAAGACTTCAACTGTACGACGACCACGGTTCAATTTAGCTTGTGTTGCTTCATCAAGGTCAGAACCGAACTGTGTAAATGCTTCAAGTTCACGGAATGATGCCAAGTCCAAACGGAGTGTTCCGGCAACTTTTTTCATTGCCTTGATTTGAGCGGCACCACCAACACGTGATACAGAAGATCCGGCATCGATGGCTGGACGAATACCTGAATAGAAAAGGTCGTTTTCGAGGAAGATTTGTCCATCTGTGATTGAGATAACGTTTGTAGCGATGTAGGCAGAGATATCTCCGGCTTGTGTCTCAATGAAAGGCAAGGCTGTCATTGAACCACCACCTAAGTCATCGCTCAATTGTGCCGCACGTTCCAAAAGACGTGAGTGGAGGTAGAATACATCCCCTGGGTAAGCTTCACGACCTGGTGGACGACGGAGCAAGAGTGAAAGTTCACGGTAAGCCACGGCTTGTTTAGATAAATCATCATAAACAACCAGAACGTGTTTACCATTGTACATGAATTCCTCACCCATAGCTGCACCCGCATAAGGTGCAATATAAAGTAATGGTGAAGGTTGTGATGCTGAAGCTGTTACAACGATTGTATAATCCATTGCTCCAAGTTTACGGAGTGCTTCAACTTGTGTACGAACTGTCGATTCTTTTTGACCAATGGCAACGTAAATACAGATAATGTCTTTACCTTTTTGGTTAAGAATTGCATCGATAGCTACAGATGTTTTACCTGTTTGACGATCACCGATAATCAACTCACGTTGACCACGACCGATTGGTACAAGTGCATCAATAGCTTTAAGTCCAGTTTGGAGTGGTTCTGAAACAGATTTACGTTGCATAACACCTGAAGCTGGAGCCTCAACAGGACGTGTTTTACCTGTATTGATATCGCCTAAGCCATCAACGGGTTGTCCAAGTGCATTTACAACACGGCCGATGAGTTCTTCACCGACTTGAATTTCCATGATTTTACCTGTACGTTTTACTGTATCTCCTTCGCGGATGCTAAGGAAATCACCAAGTACGATAATACCAACGTCTGTACTGTCTAAGTTTTGCGCCATACCATATACGCCGTTGTCAAACTCGACAAGCTCACCGCTCATCGCATTTTCAAGGCCGTAAGCACGGGCGATACCGTCACCAACATAAGTGACGACACCAGTTTCAGCAACTTCAAAATCTGGTGTAAAATTTTCAATTTGTTGTTTAATCAGTGAGCTGATTTCATTCGCTTTGATTGCCAAATGTATTTTGCTCCTTTCTGAGTTTTCATGTTAAATGGCTGAGAATTTTTTCTCAAAGGAGATTCTTAGAGAATCTCTTTGGCAATTTTTGCCAATTGTGATTTGACAGAAGCATCAATGATTTTTCCACGTGAATTTACAATAAATCCACCGACAATCTTTTCATCTACTGTGTTCACGATTGTTACTTCGTTCAAATCAAATTTCGATTTAGCGAGAGCAACAAATTTTTCGATTTGTGTTTCGGTTAATTTCACGCTTGAAATGACCTCTACATCAGCAATTCTAAACATATCATCTGCTGTATTTTTAATTTCAGCAAGAATTTCTGCTAAATCAGCTAATCGTCCGTTTGCACGAACAGTATCAAGGAAATTTTTCATCAAAGGTGATGAATTTTCTTTGATACTGTCAATAACTTCTGATTTTGCTGCTGTAGAATATACTTCCGTTCCGAAGAAAGAAGCAAGATCATCTTCTTTAAAAAGTTGTGTCAGTTCGTTAACCTCAGAAAGAATAACTTCTAATTGAGATTGTTCCTCTGCAACTTCAAGCAAGGCTTTACTGTATTTTTGAGAATTGACTGTTGTCATTTTCAACCAACCCCCTATTCGCCAAGCTTAGCAATATAGCTGTCAATAAGTTCTGATTGTGCTTGTGAATCCAAAGATTGACCGATGAGTTTTTCAGCAATTTGTACTGAAATATCAGCAACATCCCCTTTAACTGAACTGAGCGCTTCTTTGCGTTCTTGCTCAATATCTTCTTGGGCACGTTTTTTCACATTCGCAGCTTCTTCATTGGCTGTTGCCAAGATATTTGCACGATTTTGTTTAGCTGTATCATTGGCAGTTTGGATAATGTTGGCAGCTTCTTCTTTAGAACCTGCAAGTTCATTTTCACGTTGCGCTAATAATGTTTCTGCTTCTTTTTTTGACAGTTCTGCAGTTGTAATATCGTTGTTGATTTTATTTGCACGTTCTTCAAAGATACCTGTAATAGCACCCCACGCAAATTTACGAACCAAGATCAGCAAGATGATGAATGCACCGCTGACAACGATAATATTACCAAGAACTGTATTCGGAGCAGTTTCTAATAATGTAGTAAGCATTTCTACTCCTTTCCTAGTGTTCTGCTAAAATTTTGTGGCTAATGTAAAGATTTGTCAAAAGAACAAATACATAAGCCTGAAGAGATGAAATAAAGATTGAGAATGCTATCCAAGCCATTGCTAAAATCCATGTCACAGGAAGAATAAACCAACCAGAATCGATCATTCCAGCAATAATCCCTAGAAGAACTTCTCCGGCAAAGATATTACCGTAAAGACGAAGTCCCATAGAAAGGGCATTTGTAAACTCTTCCATAATAGTCATCGGAAGCATTGCTTTAGGTTCTTTCCAAAAGGCATTTTTAATATAGCCTTTAAAGCCAAACTGTTTCACACCAAGGGTATTGGCGAGTACAATGACTAAGACTGCTAAAGTCAAGTCAACTGTTGAGTTTGCTGTTGGAGAGCGCCATAAGCTGATGTCACCCGGTGCAGTGATTTTAGTAACTAGCCCAATAATATTCGAAATCAAAAGGAAAGAAAAGAGTGTAAAACTCATGAGGGCATACTTTGGTGACTCTTTAGCACCTAGATTTTCACGTCCGATGCCGTTAATAAAGTCAACTACCCACTCAAGGACGTTTTGCTTACCTGTAGGCTTCAGTTGCATATTGCGACTTGCCCAATAAATCAGACCAAAGACAATTAAAACGGTCAAAGCTGTCATATATAGAATGACTCCGTCAAAAGTTATTGGTCCAACATTAAAAGTCCATGTTGATTCCATAGCTAGTCTTCCTTTCTAAATAATTGTTGAGTATAAAAGTTAAATCAACGATTTTTAGAACAAGAAAGCCATAGCTAAGGCGATGAAGAATGTACCTTCGGCAAAGGCAACACCAAGGAACATACTTCCGCGGAGTTTGCCTTCCATTTCTGGTTGGCGTGCAACAGCATTAATAAATGCTGAAACAATAAGTCCATCACCGATAGCGGCACCAAGTGCACTAATACCAATAGCTACTGCTTTAAGAGCTTCAATTGAGATTGTTGTCATTTAATGACCTCTTTCTATGTGCGATTTTTCGCAAATTTTTATTACTATGAAATTATAGTCCTATTCAATCCGTTTGTCAAAACTTAACCTAAGATTATCAAACATTTTTCTATAAATCGTTCGGCCTTTTTTGAGCAAACGTTTTCTTTAGGATTTATTTAAGTTTCAAGGTTTTATATTTTTATTTTAAGCTGTTTAACTTAGACGTTCTTCTTCCTTATAATCAATAGGAAGCCATTTTAAAACGGTCTCGATTTGTTTGGTCCAATAGTACCATTCATGTGTACCCGGCGATTTTTCATAACGAAGGTCAAAGCCTTTTTCCTCAAGAAGTTGAGCCGCTCTATTATTTCCAGAGATAAGATAATCTTGTTCCCCACACCAACTGTAAAGCTTGGGCTTTTCACCTTCATGATGTTCTGCAAGATAGAGAATGCTGTTTTCACTATCATTAAAGTGATCAAGGTCACCAAAAATTCCGGTCCAATAAGCTTCATTCTCAGCACTTTGTTCTTTTAGGTCAGTCATATCTAACGCTCCTGATAAACTTGCTGCATAACTGAAGTTTTTCGTAGCCAAAGCCAGCTTGAATGCGCCATAACCTCCCATCGACAAACCTGCGATAAAATTCTTTTCTCTCTTGCTGCTCAAGTTAGGAAAGAAATTATGTACCACTTGTGGCAATTCCTTTGCAATTGCATCAAAATATCTCATACCATAATTAGTATTAGTATAGAAGCCCAAATCAGTTGAAGGCATGACAATGGCAAGTTGAGAATGACGAATCAAACGATCAATCCCCGTTCTTATAAGCCATGAATCTTCATTTCCAGACATCCCATGCAATAGATAAAGCACTGGAATATCTTTTCCATCTTTTACACCTGTTTTACTAGCTTCTGGATAAATCACATTAAACTTACGATTCATCCCCAGTACTTCGGAGTAATATTCAATATTTATAATAGCCATTTTTCCTCCCATCCCGTTTACTTTTATGATTCAAGTAAACGTTTCCTACTATTATAACATAAGAATTATTACATATCGCCTTATTCTCATTGCTATTCAATCAAAAAGCAACGCTGTTTTGTCATATAGTATGTAACATTTTTTGTACCCAAACTTACTTTACTGTTTGAATTTGCCAAGTGCCTTTTTTATAAAGGAAACGGGTTGCTCCTTGCTGGTCTGTCCGATAAATTTTTATTCCTCGTGCAGTTAATTGGTGAAGCGTTTCTTGACTCGGATGTTTATATCGATTATTCTTTCCAGCAGAAATAAGAGCAACCTTAGGCTTAATCGCTTCTAAAAAACCTTCCTTTGTAGAAGTCTTACTGCCATGATGTCCAACTTTTAGGATATCAACTTCTAAATGTGGATATTCTTTCTGGAGTTTAACCTCTCCCTCTTCTTCTAAGTCACCTGTAAAAAGAAATTTCTTCCCATAAAATTCACCAAACGTCACTAAAGAATTATCATTATCGCTTTTTCCTTCACCTCCTGTCGTTAGAAACCGGAGATAACTGTTAAATATGGGGAGCTTGTCTCCCTCTTGCACAATGTGAATCTGACTTTTTAAGCTGCTTAGTTTTTTAACAAAATTTTTCTTCTCTAATGCACTAGCTGATACATAAATATTTTTTATTGGTACTTTCTGAGCTACACTCTCCAAGTCGCCAATATGATCCTCATCTGGATGTGTCACAATCAGAACATCTACTTTGCTCACTCCACTCGCTCTCAGATAAGGTAGAAGTGTACTTTCAGCATTGCTCTTATAAATTCCCTCCTTCCACTGCTCATCAGCTCTTATTTTTAATCTACCGCCAGTATCAATTAAGATATTTTGACTGTTCCACCTGTCTTGCAAGAGAATGCTGTCTCCTTGGCCCACATCTACCATTGTAATATTTGGGTGTTTAGGATTTTTAACAAGGAAAAAAAGAAAGAAAAGGACAATTATTACAACTAAGTTCCAGTTCCTTTTTCTGTAAAAATCGAGTGCAAGTCCACTTAGCATAAAAAGCAAAAGTAAAAAAATAAGATTTGGTTTGCCAAATACAATCGGTTTATCAAATAAACTGCCAACCAGTCTTACTATTGATTCTAAAATAATAAAAAAAGGATTAAGTAATGTAAGATCAATGCCGAATAAAGAAAGGAGAAAGACAAAAAGTAAACCAGGCAAAAGTAAAAAATCAAAAATCAGACTAAATAATAAAGTCAATATAATCGATAATGGTTGGAAAGAATGGAAGTGAAAAATCAAAAGCGGAAGTACCCCAACAGCTAGAACAGTAGAATCAAGTAATGCTCTTTTTAATCCTTTTAGTTCATTGAATTTTTGTGAAAAAAATGTGATTAAGAAAGAATAGAGCATCGTCAGTTGTCCTCCTGTTGTCAGTAGGAAATATGGACTGAATATCATTAAAAGAAGAAAAGTGATAGAAAATCTATCGCTTGAATTTTTAATAGGTATATTTTTTTGAAGAAGCGCACGTAAGATTGAGAGAGATAAGCCAGTAAGAAAAGCATAAAATATCGAAAAGGGAATTTGGATAAAATAGACCAACTTTCTTGATAAACCTAGCCTTAATAAAATATTTCGAAGAAGTTCAATAAAAAAATTTACCTGCATCCCTGACAGGGCAAATAAATGGATAATACCGAGGCTAGTATAAAGTTCCCCCATTTCTTCAAAGTCTTTATCCAACCAACCAAAAAGAAGCCCTGTCATATAGGACGACATGGGAGAAGGAAAATGTTCTTGTGTCCAAAGAATAGCTTTTCGGCGTACCAGCCGTAAATCAAAGTCATGTTTTTCTTCAAATCCTTCAATTTTTTCTATTTTAAGAAGTCGGGAAATACCTTGCGTCCTTAAATACTTTCTGTAATCAAAACCTGAAAAGTTTCTTTGCTCTTCTGGTATCTCTAATGTGCCTTCAATGTAAAAAATCCCCTTTATCCTAAGATTTTTAAAGTATTCTTTTTCTTTTTCCGAAGTCAATGTGTAAAAAGCTTGGAAATCTCTTCCGTTCACTTCTCCCCTGAAACTGAGTCTGTTTCCATTCACTTGAAGAGTATCCATATAAGGGGTAATCTTCGAAATTTTTTCTGGTTGTTGTATTTCCTGTACTTCTGTCTCTTTTTTTACCATGAGTAAGAAGAAACTAAAGCACAGTAAAAGGGCTAACAAACTATAGTATTGACGATAAAAAGCGATGAAGAGACTAAACAAACTAAGAATAAGTAAAGGCCATGAAAAACTGAAAATAAGAAAATAAACAAAAACTAAGAGATATACTAAATAGATAAGCGTAAATTTTTGTTTCATCTAACTGCCAGAGCCTTTCTTAATCTACAGTGATTGCTTCTTTTAACTTTTCTAATGTTTTAGGACCAAAGCCACTTACCTTGGTCAATTCTTCCACTGACTCAAAAGAACCATTTTCAGAACGGTAATCCAGAATATCTTGCGCTTTTTTTGCTCCTACACCACTAAGCTGCTGCAATTCAGTTAAATCAGCTGTATTAATATTAATTTTAGTTTTTTCAGCTGTTTTACTGGTATTATCTTTGGTTTCTAACAAGTGATTTGTATCTGTTTCTCCTCTCACTGGAACATAGACCTCTGCTTCATCTTGTAATTTTTTTGCCAGATTTATTCCCTTCCTTTCTGCTTCTTCTGTAAAGCCCCCAGCACTTGCTACTGCATCAGATACACGCTTTTTGGAGGATAACTTGTAGATGCCTGGCTTTTTGACAGCACCTTTGACATCAACGACGATTTCATTCTCATCTTCGTCTTTTTCTACTTTTTTCTTTCCTGTAGCTTCTTTTTCCTTGCTCAGCTCCGCCCACTCGGACTGCTTTTCTTCTTGCTTTGGAATATCTAAAACTTTTTTATTCCAATAAAAAGCCCCTAAAATAGTTACTGCCAAAACAATTCCAACAACGATTTTCCAATTTTCTTTTACATATTCTGATATTTTTTTCATAGTTCTAAATACGAAAAAACATGCAGTTTTTCACTACATGTTTTTATAAAAATTTTTTTAAATTCCAAAACTCACGATAATCAGACCTACAACTACTAAAACAGCAAGAAAACCAGCATTTACTAAGGCAAAGTATTTTACAAATCCTGCCGTTTCACCACGTGCTTGAACGCGAATGATTTTATAGGCAATCAACGTTGCCATTGAAGCTACCATCGTCCCTATACCACCAATATCTGCTCCGATAACGACAGAAACGGCATGAGGAGTAAAAGGTGATATAAGAATTGGTGCTGCGATATTAGAGATAATCTGGCTCATAAAGACTGTGCCTAAGAAGGACATCTGTGGGCCAACAAAGGTATTGCTAATAAAGTCCGTAAGTACTTGAATATTTGCGATATTTCCTACAATCAAGAAGAAGAAAACAAAGGTAAGAAGTAAATGGTAATCAACACCCTTAAAAAGTTCGGGGCGATAGAAAAGAACAATTACAGCAACAATAGCTACAGCAAGATAAAAGTTAACATAACCAAATACAGCTGCGGCCATTAAAATCATTAAAGCAATAAAGATTGAGGTTTCTAATCGATTAAACTTGTTTACTTTTGTTTCAATGACCAAGGGTTCGTTGTCAATAAATTGGCAAGCCAAGTTCAAGAGCAGAAAGCCTGCGAGCCATAGTAATCCTGTTCCTTTAAAAAATTCTAAATTTGTCAATGACTGCCCCAAATGATGTGCTGGGTTTTGATAAAAAGAATATAAATAAAGATTGTGAGGATTACCTTGCGGTAAAAGACTTGAGCCTGTATGACAAGCAGGTACAATCATCGCGGCTCCAATGTAAACAGACTTACGATTTTTTATTTCTCGAGTAATCGTCAAGTAAAGCGGTAAAATCGTCAATATGGTGAGATCATTAGTAAAAAATACGGCAAAAAAGAAGGCCAGCATTGTGGTGAATCGTACAAGCTGACGCGTTGTTTTACTTCTTTTAACCAATGTTTGGCCCATATAGGACAAAATACCAGTAGATCGAAAACCAGCAATAACTAACATTAAACCAAAAACAGTTACAATGACTTTGTTATCAAAAAATTCAGTCTGTATTCCGCCCATACTCACTGAAATAACGGCGATAATAAACGATACAAGAAAGACCTTATCAACAATAAAAAACTGGGTCAACTTTTTGAAAGCATTGTCTGGCTTTCTTGTGATTTGCTGTTCCATGTTTTCTCCTTAAAAAACTGATTAATTGCACTCCTACAATTATACAACTTTTTTCCATGAAATTACGAAAAAGATTATAAAAAAACGGATTTTTTTTTAGAAGAAAAAATACAGCAAGGATTATCGGTTCTAAAAAAGTTACTTTAAATAAATAAAAAGTACTGTTTACAGTACTTTTGTCGTCCAAGATTCACAATTCCAAGTCTCAGTTGCAACATCTTGGTAGAATTCTGGTTCATGTGAAATTAAAAGAATTGTTCCCTTATATTCTTGTAAGGCACGTTTGAGTTCATCCTTGGCATCCACATCCAAATGATTGGTTGGCTCATCAAGGACAAGAACGTTACTTTCAGCATTCATTAATTTACACAAGCGAACTTTAGCTTTTTCACCACCACTTAAAACCGCAACTTTACTTTCAATATGTTTTTTTGTTAAGCCACAACGTGCCAATGCAGCCCGAACTTCCGCTTGGTTCATTGCCGGGAAAGTATCCCAAATCTCTTCCAAACATGTTTTCCCATTGTCACTTTTCACTTCTTGTTCAAAATAACCAATTTCTAATTTTTCACCACGTTGAACTTCTCCGTCAATGGCTTGTATTTCTCCCAAAATGCTGCGCAAGAGAGT
>DWTS01000087.1:0-14834 GCA_018250615.1 Oechydrus chersis rufus | reverse complement strand
CTCTTAGTCTTCCGTATACCAGTCATAGTGGAAAATTCCATCCATGTCTGTACGTTCATATGTGTGCGCACCGAAGTGCCACTTGTCTTAGTGCTTTAGCACTTAGAAAAAGTGGATAGCGTAGTGAGCTTGTGAACGAAGACTGAGCTTTAGCTCAGCAAGGTTTTCCCTCTTAGTCTTCCGTATACCAGTCATAGTGGAAAATTCCATCCATGTCTGTACGTTCATATGTGTGCGCACCGAAGTAGTCACGTTGTGCTTGGATAAGGTTTGCTGGCAAGTTTGCTGAGCGGTAGCTATCATAGTAGCTGATTGCACTTGTGAATGTTGGTACTGGGATACCGGCTTGAACAGCAAGGCTTACAACATCACGTACTGCTGCTTGGTAACGTTTTGTAATATCGATGAAGTATTCATCCAAGAGAAGATTTTCAAGGTCGGCATCTTTGTCAAAAGCATCTGTAATGTTTTGCAAGAATTCCGCACGAATGATACATCCCGCACGCCAGATTTGAGCGATTGTACCGTAAGGAAGATCCCAATCGTATTCCTTAGAAGCTTGACGAAGTTGGGCAAAACCTTGAGCATAGCTCATAATTTTTGAGAAATAGAGCGCTTGACGGATTTTTTCGACAATTTCAGCTTTGTCGCCTGTAAATTTCACTTCTGGACCTGATAAGATAGAGCTTGCTTTCACACGTTCATCTTTATAAGTTGAGATGAAACGGGCAAACACGGATTCAGTAATCAATGGCAATGGAACTCCCAAGTCAAGTGAACTTTGTGACGTCCATTTACCTGTACCTTTATTACCGGCTTTATCAAGGATTTTATCCACGATATAACCGTTTGTACCTTGATCATCTTTACGTTTAAGTACTTCTTTTGTGATTTCGATAAGGTAGCTGTCTAACTCACCTTCATTCCATTCTTCAAAGATCGATTGGATTTCAGCATTATCAAGACCAAGTACACGTTTCAAAAGATCATAAGATTCAGCAATGAGTTGCATATCGCCATACTCGATACCATTGTGGACCATTTTTACATAGTGACCTGCACCATTAGGACCCATATAAGCCACACATGGTTTACCATCTTGAGGTGCTTTACCTGCGATTTGTTCAAAGATTGGTGCAATCAAATCGTAAGCTTCTTTTTGTCCGCCAGGCATGATTGAAGGACCTTCAAGAGCACCCTTTTCACCACCTGAAACACCTGTACCGATAAAGTTAATGCCTGAGTCTGCAAGCTCTGCATTACGACGCATTGTATCTGGGAAATGTGTATTTCCACCATCAATCAAGATGTCACCTTTATCCAAATGTGGTAAAAGCGCTTGAATTGTCGCATCAGTTGCTGGACCAGCTTGTACCATAAGCATGATACGGCGTGGTTTTTCAATCGCAGCTACGAATTCTTCGATTGTTTTTGTTAAGACAAAATTTTTATCTGGATGTTCAGCTACAACTTCTTCTGTTTTTGCAGTCGTACGATTAAATAAGGCAACCGTATATCCACGTGATTCAACATTGAGGGCTAAGTTTTTACCCATTACGGCCATACCGACTACGCCAAAGTTAGCTTGAGTCATTGTAAATCCTCCGATTTTTTATTTTTGATAAAACTATTATAACGCAATTTCTTTACAAAAGCTCAAATAAACACTGTAACATTTTTACAAAAAGAAAAACTGCCCGTAGACAGTATCTCTTTTACCACTCTGTACCTGAGAGGTCTTTAGCTTTTTTTTCAAGCTCTTCAGCTTCTTCAGAAATCTTACCAAAGTCAACATTATCTTCTACTACTTCTGCAGCATCTTCTTTAACATCTTCAACCTTATCTGCTACAGCATCCGCACTGTCATCCAACTTTTCTTTAAACTCAGCAGTTTTTTCCACTACTTCGTCAGTAATTTCTGATTCGTTTTCATCGAAAAGTTCTTCGGTGCCTTCTTTGGCTTGATTGATTTTATCAACAATCGCATCACGTGTACTATTGAAAAATTCGATAACAGAGTCTTTTGAAAGTTCACCTGAGTCAACTTTTTCTTTAATCAGATCACGTTTGCTTGTCAAATAATCTTTTGCTGAGTCTGCAGAAATTTCTCCTGATTCAAAACGTTCTTTAATATCATTGAATTTTTCTGTCGAAAAATCGCGTAAGTTGTTCAATGCGGCTTCTGGATCATCTTTAAAGTCGTCGTACATCTTGCTCGCATCTTCACGCATTTCGCTTCCTTTTTTAGGGGCGAAAAACAAAGCTGCAGCGGCACCAATCAAAGCTCCTGCTAAAAATCCTGATTTTTTAGACATATTATTTATCCTCCACTTTCTTTTTCTTGTTCTTCTTCATAAATTTATTTGCTGTTTTAGCCAATACTAAGGTTGAAGCTGAACGACCCACGGTTCCCGATTTTCTTGAGAAACGTTCAACCATGTCGCGACTGCTCTTATTCACCGCAGTAACGCTCTCTGAAAGCTCTGCTACTGCAACGAAGAGAGGGTCAATTGTTGCAACTTTTCCATTAACATCGTCTAAAAGAACATTGGCTTTTGCCATCAAGCCATCCGCTTGGTGAAGCAAAACATCGACATCACTAGAGACGAGTTTCACCGTACGATTGGCTTCCTCAACAACTTTTGAAACTTTAACTAAAAGTACAATTAAGAAGATAACTAAAGCTGCAAAAGCAATTGCAATGATCAGCCAAGCTATATTTTGTACACTAATTTCTCCCATACTTCACCTCCGAAACCGCTTAAATTCAAACGGTAATTTTACTTTATTATAGCAAAATTAATATTTTTTATAAACTAATTTGGCACATAAATTTCTCCTCGGTATTTAGGGCACTCGTACCAGCGTTTTGGAGGATTTTTAGCTTTATTCCTTTTTTATTCTTTCCTCAGAAAAAAGCTCGTCCTTACCTTAAAAGTTTATGTGAGAGATTGCCAGCTTCTTTGACAAGCTCGGTGATGAAAGTGTAGCTTTCGCTGTAAAATTTTTCGGAATTCTTGGCTTCTTGTATAGGTGCTTCTTTTTGTCCTCTTTCGTCAAGCAATTTATCTTTATCTAATGAAACGCTTCGTTTTGTTATATTTGGGGTATAAATGTTGAGCGCATCTTTATTTGTCTTTTTCAGTGGGACAGTTGTTTTGTGGATGTTGAGAGTATCTGAGGGAATGGTACGGACGGTCCTCGTTTGCTGATGGAGTATATTAAAAATACCAAATGTGATGAGTCCAACAGTTGTCACAAGTGCAAGTGTACGTTTCATTTTTCGCTCCTCTTCTCCTCTTAATACCTCTATTTTACGCTTACTATCCTGAAGTTGAACTTACTTTTTTGTAATATAAAAAAATGTATCTTTTGCCTTGCTACAAAAGATACACTTTTACATTCTTTTCTTAATCAATTTTTTTCAAACGTCTGATAAGCACAAACGCTATCCCGGCAATAATCATTAAAGCTGAGAAGACCTGTGATACGCGGAATGCTCCCCACATCAGACTGTCTGTCCGCATGCCTTCCACAATAAAGCGTACTGCCCCATACCAGATAAGATAGAAAGCAAAGATTTCCCCACGCTTGAGTCCTGGAATACGATGACGGAAAATCATAATGAGGAGGAAACCTGAAAAGGTTCCGATACTTTCATAGAGGAAAGTAGGTATTCGATAAGCTCCATCAATAAACATCTGCTCCCGAATAAAGGTCGGCAGATAATTTAAGTTGTTTACCGCATCGCCATAGGCTTCCTGATTAACAAAATTTCCCCAACGTCCAAAAGCTTGGCCAATAAGTACACCCGGAATACTCACATCCAGTAAATCCAGAGGATTAATCATCCGATAATAAGAAAAGACAAACAGGACAATTGCTCCTGCAATCAGTCCGCCATAAATGGCACCACCGCCGTCCCAAAGAGCGATAATTTCACTTGGATGTTGGCTATAATAATCCCATTGAAAAGCAACATAGTAGGCCCGGACACCGATAAGTCCGACGGGGAAAGCCCACAAGATAAAGTCAATCACATCATCTGAGGTCAAACCTCGCCGTGGTGCTTCCTTACACGCTAGCCAGACACCGAGAGCAGCCCCTGTCACAATAAAAATCGCATACCAATGAATGGAAAAAGGGCCCAACTCTAAAGCAATCTTATTCATTGCTAAATATGGAAAATTGTTCACTTTAACTCCTTAGCTATTGTTTTCGATTAAATGTGTCAAACGATCTTCAAAAAGCGCTGTTGCATCATAGCCCATATCTTTGGCACGGTAGTTCATCACAGCAGCTTCAATGATAGTCGAAACATTACGCCCTGTTTTGACAGGAATCTTAATCTGTGGCACTTCAACATCGGCGAGGATAATATTTTTCACACCATTACCCAAACGGTCAAATTCGCCCCCAACTTCGTAAGGCTCAAGATAGATTGTTAAATCAATATCCGTCTGATCTTTGACTGCACGCGCACCGTACAAGCTCATCACATCAATAATCCCGACACCGCGAAGTTCCAAGAAATTTTGCAAGACTGGCGCAGGTTCTCCTGCTAAAGTAAAGGCATCTCTTTGGAAAACATCAACACGATCATCAGCTACAAGTCGGTGATTACGCGCCACCAAGTCCAAAGCCGTTTCTGATTTCCCGATTCCGCTTGCTCCCTGAATCAAAACCCCAACACCATAAATATCCATCAGCACACCGTGTACACTGACACGCTCTGCCAACTCTTCATCTAAGTAAGAGGTCAGAATACTGTTCAGACGGCTAGTTGTCTCACGTGATTGCAATAAGACAATGTCATGCTTACGTGCAGCATTCACCATCTCTTCCGGAATTTCAAGATTACGTGCCACGATAACGACAGGAGTTATCTCTGTCATTACTTTTTTGAGTATATCATAACGCGCATCGCCTACCTCGTTCATCATGTAGGACCATTCCTTCATCCCGAAAAGTTGTATCCGTTCAGGGGTAAAGTATTCAAAATAACCAGACATTTCCAAACCGGGGCGTAAAATATCTGAGGTGGTAATTTCTTTTTGAAGTGCTGTTTCTGTCGAGTAGATAACATTAAATTTGATTTTTTTGATGAGATCTTGCACTGTGACTGTCATATCTGTCTCCTCTTGTCTTTTTCTCCCCTTATTATATCAAAATATAGATAATAATCCTTTTTGCTTAGGCTAGAAAAGTGTAATATTTGATTCCAGTTTGATAGCTAAAGTATAACTTGGCATACTGGTTCATCTTAGAGCTAAAAATAGTAAAAAAAAATAATGGATGTTATCCATTATTTGATTTTGCTGAGTTTTACAAACTTGTCTACTTTATAAGCCACGTAAATTCTGCGACCTAAAAGGAAGCTTGCGATAAAGAACCAAAACCATTGGGCCTGGAAAAAGGCGATGGAAAAAATCCATGCTTCAATGATTGTTCCAAGTATAAAAGAGTAAAATCGTGATTTTAACATAGATTAACTATATCATACCCAAGAACTGAGGTCAAATATGCTAAACGAAATTTCCACCACAACGTAACTTTCTTTACAATAGCTTTTTCCTTCGCTTCCTGATAGAAAAAAGTTTGGGGATACTGTATAATACATTATGATCATAGCACATCAGCATTTTTGAGATCAACTTTAGAAAGAAGATTACTTAATGGAAAAAGTACATGATGAAGGTCCTTTCTACCATGGGACGAAAGCTAAACTTAAAATAGGGGATTATTTAAGGGCGGGTTTTGCCTCTAATTATGATTCACGTGTGACTATGAATCATATCTATTTTACAGCTTTAAAAGATGGCGCTGGCTTTGCTGCACAAATCGCTGCTGGAAAAGCTGAGGTACCGCATGTCTACCTGGTGGAACCAGCAGGCCCTTATGAAAATGATCCCAACGTGACCGATAAAAAATTCCCTGGTAACCCAACTCGTTCTTATCGCTCTACTGCACCACTAAAAATAATTGCTGAGGTGACCGATTGGGTGGAGCAACCTCAAGATAAGATTGATAATTTACGTGAAAAAATAGCTGCACGTACTACAAATAATAAATCAACTATCATTAATTAAATCCCACTTACATCCAACTAAATTTTAAAGCGACTTAAAGCCAAAAGATAGCTCTCGGTTTGAAATAGATATTTCATTTGTAGCTATTGATTTTCTTATTGAACTCAATACACAGCGTATCATTAAAGGGAACAATATGACACGTGATGCCTTCAAGCAACGTTGGTCTTTTACCACAAACGGAGATAAACTAAAAGTTAATAAGATTAAAGCCTTAAAAATCTAAGGCAACTGAAGCTTATTCTCCTATATCATCTAGCAAAAAAACTACAAATTTGGTAAAATGAGGTGCTATGGAAAAAATTAAAAACTTTGCTAAGACTGAAGCTTTCACTTATCTCGTCTTCGGCGTCTTGACGACCCTTGTCTATTACGTCTTTATGCAGTCAAGCTTTTACCTGCTTAATCACCCTGGAATAAACGCTGGGGCGATTTCAGAGGCTATCGGACAAATTGTTAGTATTATCTTCGCTTTCTTTACCAATAAAATTTGGGTTTTCAAGCATAAATCTACGCACATTTTCCGTGATTTCCTTAACTTTGCTGCCGGACGTTTATTCTTCATGCTTTTGGCCATCGTTCTGAAGTGGTGGTTTATTGATAGTCATCCAGAAATTTTGATGGATCTCTTGCACTTGAAAAAACCAGTAGTCGTTCTTGCCCTTTCACTGGCAATCCAAGTACTGAATATTGTCTTGAACTACTTCTATTCTAAATTTATTGTTTTCCGTAAAAAAGCGAAAGTATAAATGCATAATAAAAAAACGTCTGCCAAAACAGAGCGTTTTTTTATTTTCTAATTTCTTTAATAAATGCAACAATCTCACCACGTCGGGTTTCGATTTGACCAAAGGACTTTTTCTGATAAGTAGCATTGAATACTGCTCCGATGATAATAACTTTAGCAATAAAAATAAACCAAATCATTAAACCAAAAATAAGCAAGGAACCAACCAGTTTAAAGTCACGCATTTGCCCTAAAGCTCGACTTAAATAGGCCCCAAAAAAATGAGGCAGTGCCACAAGGACCAAGGTAGAGAAAATAGTCCCCGGCATAATATAGCGGAGTTTATGTATTTTGACATTGGGTAAGACAAAGTACAGTAAAATCAAAGAAATAAGCACAACAATGATGACAACTGGTAAGGTCGCTGTTTGCAAAGTCCGGTACAGTCGATCATCAAAGGCAAAGAGGTTCTCATGCACATAGGTCAAAATCACCTGACCAAATGTTGAAATTAAAATAGTTAAAGAGAGCATAACCATGAGCCCCAAGCCAACAACTAAACCAATAATTCGGCTGAGAATGAAGTCTCGATGTTCTGAAACCTCATAAGCTTTATTCATAGCCATCTGTAAGGTCGCAAGTGCACGGGAAAATGTCCAGAAGCCAGCCAAAACGGAAATCGAAAGTAATCCTGTATTGGGATTTTCCAAGACATTTCGGATAAATCCAACACTCATATCATAAATCTGCTCCGGAATCTGATCATGAAGCACATCCAAAATCATATCAATATCAAGATTTAAGAAGGGGAGAATGTTGGCAAAAATCAAAAGTAGCGGGAAAATGGATAAAAGCAAGTAATAAGCCACAGCAATACTTGATAAGGACATCTCTGAACTTTTATAAAAGTTCATAAAGTCCTTCAAAGTTTGCCAAGACGACACACGTTGAAAAAGAGCTTTCATCTGGTCTTCTCCTCCTTTCATTTTTACGTCTTAATAAATAGGAGAAACTTATTAGTAAGTGCCTTCTTCTCCTTGGCTTGTCAAAATTACTGGGCCATCTTTGGTAATGACAAACTGATGTTCATATTGACATGATAAACCACCATCCAATGTCTTATGCATCCAGCCTGTTTCCATATCCGTATCAATTTCCCAAGTTCCTGTCGAAATCATTGGTTCAACGGTCAAAACCATACCCTCACGCAAACGTAAACCACGTCCAGCTTTTCCGTAATGAGGCACAAGTGGATCTTCGTGGAAGGTTGGGCCCATACCATGTCCGACAAGGTCACGAACCACGCCATAACCACGACTTTCTGCATGTTCTTGAATAGCTGCTCCAATGTCCCCGATACGGTTACCAACGACAGCTTGTTCGATTCCAAGATAGAGACACTCACGTGTCACATCCATAAGATTTTTAACTTCTTCTGATGGTGTGCCTACAGCATAAGCCCAGCAGCTATCTGCAATAGCTCCGCTGAAACCTTCGGTATATTTCTTCATCTCAGGAACATTATCAAAATCAAGTTTTGAAACATCGACAGAACCATCTTCAACCATGCCCAAAACCATGTCTACTTTGATAAGGTCGCCATCTTTTAATTTCATGTGACGAGGGAAACTATGCGCAACCTCATCGTTCAATGAACAACATGTGGCATAAGGATAATCCATAATTGAACCATCTACACCGATTTGAAGAGGAAGAGTATTATTTTCTTTACATACTTTTCGTACATACTCTTCGATTTCCCACATGTCGATACCTGGTTTTATCAAATCACGCAAACCGATGTGGATACTTGCCAACAAAGAGCCGGCACGATCCATTTGATCTATTTCACGTTGAGATTTTAATGTAATCACTATTTTTACCTTCTTCTAAATATTTCTTTAATCGCAATGATAATCCTATTTTATCATAAAAATACTGTGGTAGAAAGCCCCGAAAAATGCACAGGAGCTGATTTTTCTGGAATTTCTTGATATAATTTTGTTATATAAATTTCACAAGGGAGCAAAAAATGGCTTTAGCAAAAGTAGTTTATGCAAGTATGACCGGCAATACGCAAGAAATCGCGGAAATTGTCGCTGATAAATTGGAAGATTTAGGTCTTGATGTAGATTTGGACGAATGTACTTCAGTTGATGCTGACGAATTCGAAGATGCGGATCTTTGTATCGTTGCCACTTATACTTATGGTGATGGTGAATTGCCAGATGAAATCGTTGATTTCTATGAAGACTTGCAAGATGTTGATCTTTCTGGAAAAACTTTCGGTGTCTGTGGTTCAGGGGATACTTTCTATGATGATTTCTGTATTTGTGTCGACATGTTTGAGGAACAATTTGCACTTACTGGAGCTGAAAAAGGGGCAGAATCTGTCAAAGTTGACTTGAATGCTGAAGATGAAGATATTACAAATCTTGAGGCTTTTGCGGAAACATTAGCGTCCAAAGTTCAATAAAAGAAAAAACTGCTCATGAGCAGTTTTTTTTATAGACTAAACATCAAAATTCCCGCTGCAACGGCGACATTCAAAGACTCTGCACGTCCAGGCATCTCTATATGGACAAGTTGATCGGCCACCGCGACTGCCTGAGCAGAGACACCTGCGCCTTCATTCCCCATAACTAAGGCAAAATCCTTTTCGGCTACAAGTTCTTTATGACTGATGGACTGGTTAGATAAAGTGGTAACATAAAGAGGAATGTGCGCTTTTTGCAATTCCGTAAAATCTGCCACAGACAAAATAGGAATGTGAAAGTTACTCCCTTGCATACTTCGCATCACTTTTGGAGCATAAATATCTGCCGTATCTCCGAGACAAAGTACTGCTGAAAATCCTGCAGCATCAGCTGTCCGAATCATCGTCCCGACATTGCCAGGATCTTGGACATTTTCAAGTACTAAGTACTTACCGTTCTTCAACTCAACTTTCACTTCTTCGAAAGCTACCTCAGCGACAACACCTTGCGGTGTTCCAGCATCCGATAGGCTTTTAAGAACTTCTGAACTCACTGCGATAACTTCTTCCAGATGTGCAACTTGGTGATATTTGTTTTCTTCCACAAAGATTTGTAAAATTTTCGCTCCCGAATTGACAGCTTCTTCTAGCAAATGAAAGCCCTCAATAAGATAAGAATTTTTGCGATATTTTTTCTTTGTCAGCAGCTTACGTGCTTCTTTTATTTTTTTATTGTCTTTTGCTGTAATAATTTCCATTTGCTATAATTATAACATAGAATACATGAAGATTTTTAATTTCCTATAAGGAGGTATAAGTATGTATAAGGTTAAAATGATTGCTCACGGACAGGTACAAGGTGTTGGTTTCCGTTATGGTACAGTCCAAATCGCACGGCAACTCAAACTCAAAGGGCGCGTATGGAATAATTCTGATGGCACTGTGGGGCTTTATGTCCAGTCTGATAGTCAGAAAGCTTTGTCAGACTTCGAAGATAAACTTCGGAAAGGCCCCACTCCTTTTGCTTCAGTCACAAAACTCAAAACCTATCCAGACGAATTCCCGGACTTTAAAAATTTCGATATTAAATATTAATGAATAACCAAAAAAGACTGTCTTAAACAGGCCTTTTTTTGTTTTACCAGTTAAAAAGATTAAGAAGCATCAAATGCCATTTGACTTCATTGGCATAGTACATATTTCCCCCGTTAACGTAGAGTTTCCCTCCGCTATTCATTAAAGAATCGACCGTTACATGGTAATAGGTTGCACTCGTGGTGTTTCCCAAGCTAGGTGCTACAACTGTACGTGAATACTTTTCAGCCAGTTCTAAATTATTTTTTCCACCGTTTTTCGCAACATAATCTATATATGCTTGACCAAAGTTATATGCTTGAACTCCTGTCCAAATATCAACTTTTTTATCTTCAGCGTACTCTAAAACTTTACAAAGATTGGAAACACCTTGCGCAATACTTTTATCTTCATCTGAAATACTATTTTGATTGCCATTCAAACTCTCGCTTGACTGCATAACATCCGCAGCATTTCCTTTTGTCTCTGTATAAATAATAGCCAATGCAAGCTTTGTATCGCCCTCTAAGCCTTGAGCTTTCAAGGTTGCATCAACCGATTTTTCATATTGCATCACATTTTTTACGTTTCTATAAGTTCTGTGCACGTAAAAACCTGCTCCGACCACTGCTGCCAGTAGCGCAAGCTTGATGAATAGCTTCAAAATTTTCAACATTTATCTATTCCTAATCATTTTTTCGACGGCTCATGTCTCAATTCCAGTTGTTATTATATGCCATCTCATGTTAAAAACTTCTCTAGCATTTCCACCTTTATTTACTTATCACTGTTCATTTTTATTCGGTGGTGGAAATTTTGTTAAAAAAGTCGTACTTATATTCTAGACTAAAGGAAACCCTTTTGTCAAATCTAATGCAAATTGGCGAACTTCTTGAAGAGCAAATTCGTCATCTTTATTGGATAATGCTTTAATAATTGCTTGTGCAATCTTACGGCTCTCCTCTTCCTTCATGCCGCGACTAGTGATTGCTGCGGCACCAATACGCACACCGCTTGTTTTAAAAGGACTAAGTTCCTCACCAGGAACAGAGTTTTTATTGAGGGTAATGTTAACTGTATCAAGGAGATTTTGTGCTTCTTTACCGTTAATTCCAAGCTCAGTTACTTTGACGAGGAAGAGATGATTGTCTGTACCATCTGAGATAACATGTAAACCAGCTCTGCTAAATTCATCGGCCATGGCTGCTGTATTTTTCACTACTTGATCAATATAAGTTGAAAAGTCTGGTGACAAAGCTTCTTTAAAGGCAACTGCTTTAGCAGCAATAACATGCTCCAAGGGACCACCTTGTAAACCAGGGAAAATAGCGCTGTTGATTTTTTTAGCTAGCTCCGCATCATTAGTCAAAATGAGACCCCCACGTGGGCCACGCAATGTTTTATGTGTTGTAGAGGTTACTACATCTGCATAAGGAAAAGGACTTGGATGATGACCTGTAGCCACAAGACCAGCGATATGAGCCATGTCTACCATCAATTTTGCACCGACACTGTCTGCAATCTCACGGAATTTTGAAAAATCAATAATACGAGAGTAAGCCGATGCACCAGCAACGATAAGTGCTGGGCGATGCTTTTCAGCTTGTGCTGCAATTTCGTCAAAATCAAGCAACTCTGTTTCTGAATTAAGACCGTAAGAAACAAAGTTATACATCTTACCTGAGAAGTTGACTTGAGAACCATGAGTCAAATGCCCACCAGAATTCAAATCCATACCTAATACAGTGTCACCAGGCTCAATCAAGGCCATGTAAGCTGCTGCATTGGCTTGTGAGCCAGAGTGTGGCTGCACATTAGCAAAGTCTGCATGGAAGAGTTCTTTGGCACGTTCGATGGCCAAGTTTTCCACCACATCTACAGCTTCTGTCCCACCATAATAACGTTTTTCCGGGTAACCTTCTGCGTATTTATTTGTTAAGACAGATCCCTGAGCTGCACGTACCGCTGGGGATACGATATTTTCTGAGGCAATTAACTCAATTGTTTCTTGTTGTCGAACTTCTTCGGCATGTATAGCAGCCCAAAGTTCTGGATCAAACGCTTCAAAATTATAAATTTCCATGTGTGTCTCCTTTGCCTTATACGATGCTTACCTCAAGCATTTTTCCTTTTGCGTGGGTAGCTTTTGTACATCTACCATTATATCTAAAGCAAAGTGCCGAACCAAATTATTTGTTCAGACAATTTCAGATAATTCTGGAACAGCATCAAGAAGTTCTTGCGCTGTAATTGCCCCTTGACGTAAAATTTTAGGCATTTCACCAGAAAGATCCAAAATCGTTGTATCTAGACCATAAACACTATCATCTTGAAGTGCAACAGCTGCTTTATCAAGGATAGCGGATGTTAAATCATCATAGAAACGTGGGCTTGGTGAGCCGGTAAGATTAGCAGAGGGTCCCACTAAAACCCCTAAAGCTTTAATCACTTCTTGTGTGGCTGGAATTGAAGGCATTCGGAATCCGACAGTAGTTTTCCCCACATGAATCCACTCAGGAACTTCAGGACTTGCTTCTAAAATAATCGTCAACGGTCCAGGCAGAAAAGTTTGCACGAGTTTTTCAAGATAAGCAGGTTGATGTACTGAATATTTTAAAATTGTGTCATAATCCGCCACGTTCATATTCAAGGCTTTTTCAACAGGACGCCCTTTTACAGCATAAAGTTTTTGCACCGCTGCCTCGTTGGTTGCATCCGCGAAAATGCCGTAAACTGTTTCTGTTGGCAACACTGCCAATTCTCCTGCTTTTAAAGCTGCTATTGCTTTTTCAACTGTCATTTTATAGCTCCTTTCTTAAGTAGCATTTATCTTTAAGTTGTTTTCCATCTTCGTAAATCGGAAAACTATAATGGTCAATAAAATAATTTTTTATCTTATGGGTATATTCAAAACCACAAGCTTCATAGAAAAGGACATTTCCCGATATATCGTCGGTGCCGACGGTCATGACACCCTGGCCCTTGTACTTTTTAAAAAGGTAGTTTATCAGGGCTCTGCCATAGCCTTGACCTTGTGCATCAGGCGCTACAGCTAGGTTTTCAATTTCGAGAGTCGGACTGACTACACACACTGCCCTAATTTCAGACTGATCCACCAGTACAAAAAGTTCACCTTTTGCAAGATAGGTCATAATATGCTCATGATCATCAGCTAAAAGAAGTAAAGGGAGATATCTATCTTTCTTTACTTCTATATGTTTTATTTTCATCTATGTCACACTTATCATACGATCTTTTTCAAAAATATCACGGTGCACACGGACTTTTTTAGTAGGAAAAGCCTTCTCAAACAAGTCTTTCACTGCTGGACCTTGCTTATAACCAATTTCTAAATATATTTTCCCTTGTGGCTTTAAAAATTGATGAGCTGCTTCAGCAATGTTCTGATAAATTGCTAGACCCTGCTTTTCAGCAAAGAGTGCGCTATCTGGTTCAAAGCGAATGACGGATTGATCCATTTCATACGTTTCATCAAAGGCAATATAGGGTGGGTTGGACACAATGATATCGTACTGTCCTTGAATATTTTCAAAGACATCAGAGAGAATGAAATTAAGAGAAATTTGATGACTTTTTGCATTCAATTGAGCAAGTTCAAGTGCTTTTTCTGAAACATCCGATGCAGTAATCTCCCACTCTTTTCTTTTCTCCGCCAGTGCTAGAGCAATAGCTCCAGATCCTGTGCCAATATCTAAAACCATACGTCTACCTTGCTCATTTTCAGCGAGAATCATCTGCACCAGCTCTTCTGTTTCTGGACGTGGAATCAGGACACGCCCATCCACGGCAAGTTTTAAATCACAGAATTCAGCCCAGCCTACAATGTATTGTGGCGGTTCATTATTTTTCAAACGCTGCGCGACAGATGTAAGTGCAGCTAAATCCGTATCTGAAATCGCTTCTCTTTGTAAATTTAACCACTGTAATTTTGTGAGCTCGTGTAAATTTCTCCAGACAAATTCTAGAGCGAAAGGCTCTTCCAAATCTTGAGATAATTGGCGCACAGCCTCAATCCATAACATTTTTTCTTTCCTCACTCTCCTCACCTTTTAAAGGAGAGGAAAAACACGCCCCAATAAGTAAACGATGATGGGGATTTTCAGATTATCTTTTGCAAAAAGGACACCATTTTCATTTCGTGTCCTATTTTTCTCATTGACAATATTTTCCAATCTTCCTAGAGCCAAAGCATCAAAGGTTTTCATAATTTCCGTCACCGATTGACTGCTGTATTTGCTAAACTCCGCAAGTGAAAGAACTTTTTTACGTTTGCTCCAATTGTCCCCTTCTTTGAGCTCTTGCCAAAGGCGACAATAAGCATTGTCCTTATAAAAGTCAATGCTCATCCGTACGCGTCTACCCAATCTCTGAAGATGCTTTGAAGGGCTCTCAACATTTTCAATGGTAATCCAATAATCTTGGTTGATTGCTTGGCAATAGAGCAAAT
>DWTS01000086.1:0-14869 GCA_018250615.1 Oechydrus chersis rufus | reverse complement strand
CCTCAGGCTTGATTAGTCTTGCTTGAGGTTGTACGTAGATGTCCATGGGCGGCAGTGATCACTTAACACCAGGTGGCGTGCATGCTCGTTCGCTACTCTATATCAAATAAAAAAATCTATATCATGGTTAATAATAACCTATTTAACATTGGTGGAAAAAAAAAATTGGCGTCCTAGGCAGGGCATCGCTCCAATCTTTGGGCACAAGAGCGCCACAATACCAAATCCAACCAACCATTATTTTGATCTTAATTGATTCGTTTCATGCTTCGATCAAGTATTATTGATCGAAGGTTTCATGTTTTTAACTGTTAATAAGTATCTTGAAACCTTGGGGGCTAGTTACAACAGATCCTTCTTAAAGTGCCTCTCCAACTAGCAACGGTTGGATGTCAATTCTGCAAACTTCCGTCGATCTTTAGCCAGGCGAAATAATTGGGCAGCATTCGCTATCCCTGTCCACTCTCTAATATTTCTTAACCAGGATTTCTTTATAAAATATTAAAATTATATTATAGCATAATTTGAGTGATACTTTAAAGATATCACTTGATCGAACCAATAAATTAGAAACTTTGCAAACAAAAACGTATTTCCGTTAGTTTTTTCAAACCAAAATCTTCTAGTAACTACAACCCTAAAGAATGACTATCTATTTGGTAAAGCCCTGTTCCTTCCGGCCGACCTTGTCTATACCAATCGCGTTGCGCCGGTCCGGTCACCTTACCTGACGGAATTGTATGTACCATATTATTACTTCAGTGTTACAGTCCCCCACATACTAACGTCTTTATATATTTGCTGAGACGTAGCAGTAAAACCAATTACATTACAAAATACTAAAACGCATTTTAATATTATTTGGTTTTGTTTACAATAAATGTATGTACTACTGATCTAAAGTATATCTAAAGTTATCCAAAAAGACAATGCCCCCAATCACGTATCTAACCGGTCGTTCCGTTAATTATCTATCGTAATTCGATGTCACGTTTCACAATAACGTTTTGTTTTTTTGTTCAAAATATATTTGTAGAAGAATGTATAGGCGAAACGTATTTATTTTTCGTTGATACCTCATTATTACCTCACTGGAAGTAGTTACTTTTTGGCCGTTTATATAAAAGTTACTTTTAAAGCTGGCCTAGAAATAATATTAGCTTATTTGATGTCTAAATTAATTCTCTCATTATCGACATAATATTTTAAGCGCAACAAACTTATCATTATCCTAATTACTGACTCCATTAACTTATGGAATAATACTACAGAATATTTTGATTATGATTCATCTTTTATATACGAAATGTTTAAATAAAATGACACTATGAACGATAAGCATTACTATTAATAAGTTTTAAAAGGAAACAATTACAATTCGCGCATCACCCATTTGCGGATAAATCCTGTTCTAACCGAAAGCTTCTGACACAATTGCTTGTTCCATTTGCTCCCATGTTTTAATTAATGTGCCATGCCCGATCGTCTCTCAGTTTACTTTTAGCTGTCGCTCCGCGCTTGTGACTCTCCGTGAGATCGAGGATAATTATTATATTTATTTGGGAGCTTTCGTTTAACTTAAAAGGCGGAATTTTTCTGAGTGAAGTATTTAACCCAGCAGGGTGTAGTGGAGTCTAGCGCACGTTTACGTTACAGTTGTGAACCGACCGGCGGTACATCCACCCGCCTCTCGACGCTTATCGTCCCATTACTAGTGTTGTGTTGTGTTATGACAAGGGGTGCAAATATAATGAGTGAATTAGTGACGAAACCCGAGCGCATCAAAGAGCCGCTTCGGTTTGTCTCGTTTTACGAACTGTACAAACGTTTTCTCAAGGATCACGGTTGCAAGTGGCACGACATTGCGAAACTCCTCGCTGTCGTTGCAGATATCCTTTTCGATGTTGACGATGCGTGTAGTAAAATATCGGGCAAGGTCAGTATCACAGAAGAGATATCTTTTTAGAATTTTTAATACCATCATACTTTATTTTTAGTAGGTATAATTAATTCAAACTCAAAAATCAATGAATGATTTAGTGTACCTAATGTTAATATTTGTCGTATAAATACAACATTTGTATAATAGGGAATATGGAAGTGATATATATTTATTTGGTCTTTTTTCCTCGATACTTCCTCGACCTCGATCAGGACCAAATAATCGTCACTTAAATATTATTGCACAATGGCACTAAACAATATCCATAAAATGGTTTCTTAGCATTTTCCACGACGATATATATAGTGATTAAAACTGAAACACCTTTAATAATAAATCTAATGCGTACAGTAAACAACAATAAATAAGCCATGTGGCGCAGCCGCAACGCGCGGGAAAAATAGGGGCGTTCAAATATGTCAAAATTAATCGATATTCGAAATATTTTTTTTAATAATTTAAACTCTGGCCATTATTATATTATTAACTTTGTTAAAATGAAGTAAATAATGAATTAAACAAATAAAAAAATTATGCATATTCCCTATTATGACCACTAGCTCTGGACATAGGAACCGGCTTATAGATTCAGAAGTTGATTTTCGAAATATCCGTCTATCTCTTTTATGTATGCTGTTCGCGTATAAAAAAGGGTGGCTCGCACCAATCATACAAGGGCTTCTTACCTGCACCCTGTTTACCGTTGTATATCCCAAATCGTCTCAAACAGCTGGCAAGACAAACTCATAACGACCGAGTAGTTGCATTACAATGAAAGTGACGTTATATCAGTATTACGTTTGTGTTGACGAATTTTTAGCATATTCGTTGTTTTTAATCGTTTTGTGCGTAGTGCTAGTGATACATAAGATGAAATTGTACAATATAATCAAAATTATTAAAAATATAGGAAGTTTCTTTCATTCGTCCGTGCTGTATCTTACTTTAGATGATGATTTATTTTTGGAGGTATGTTTCATGCTAACTCGTGATTATTTTGTGAGCCGTTGTTAAAATACATGCATTTTTTATTAATCGCTCAGTGCATAGTTACCGTGTAAAGTAGCCGGCGCTATTTCGGTATTAGGCCAGAGATATTGATCAGCAATTATAAGTAAGGTCGGCATTTTGCTGAAATCGGACGCTGAAAGCCGGTACGTAATGTATTTGCCAAGAGAAAGTGTAGATAAATGTTAAGAATGTTGATATTACCGGGCTTTCGTTGCGCCAGTTTTGTTTGAACATTACTTGCTATTCAGATAACATTAGTAATGAAAACTGAAATACATATGTAATTATTAAAAGTTGACTGGTTTATCATAAGAATAAGTAATCAGTAAAATCTCGTGAAGAAATAAAGCGCTGAACTGTAAATTATGTCGTTTGTTTATAATAAGATAAGCGTCGTTACTCGAGAATATTATACGTGTGTTAAGGCGCACGCGCAGCTTTTTACACCCGCATCCGTCATTCGACATCTCTGTGCGTGATTGTTTTCTAATAATACGATAAGGAACGCGATGGAGGGAAACTACTCATAAACAACAAAATCATTATTATGTTTATCGGTGACGCTTGACCTGCGCTTGAGTTCTTTACCCGCATCTTTAGTGGACGTTGTCATTTATGTGAACGAATGTCCACGAGCCAATAGGGATAAATAAACACGAATTGACATAAGGAAGATTGATTGTATATAGATGAAACTCAAAGTGCTGGCAGACATGCAGGAAA
This sequence comes from Oechydrus chersis rufus, assembly GCA_018250615.1. Classification (NCBI taxonomy): domain Eukaryota; kingdom Metazoa; phylum Arthropoda; class Insecta; order Lepidoptera; family Hesperiidae; genus Oechydrus; species Oechydrus chersis. Next base: position 11,193 of record DWTS01000086.1, on the reverse strand, counting down.
CTCGTGCTTAAAAAAAAACGTTGACCTATAGAGTACTCATGTTGTGCGATTTTTAGACACAGCAATGCAGCGTGGTCGGGTGAACGCCTGCGCACGCAAACCACCAGTATTGTTCAGTGCTCGCACGCGCTCCACTAACCCAATTACCGGACGCTTATTGACAGAACTGTCTTGGCTCGAACACCTCACCGATCAAAAAAAGGCTTAATCACTCACTCAAGACTCTTGTTACACAAAGATGTCAACAAACGTGACTCATTGTACCGAATCGATCATGAAAATGTACTTATCTAAACACGTATTAGCCCGTTAGCTAAAATGTATATTAGTACGGCAGGTAAAAAGTAATTAAATAAAAAACTATTTATATTGTACCTTTTTTAAATATTTTCTTTTGCTCTGTAAGTGCAAAAGAAAACATGCATAGTACATTTTTTTTTGTTTTTTGCTTCTCAATTTTATTTAGGCTATAATGAGGTTAGAATGTCTATTTTATTCTCAAAAAGTGTTTTCTTTATACTGAATTGTACTATTTTCGAGTAAAAGAAACCGCGGACGCGCTAGTGCCAAGTGGCGCAGGTCGGACATAAGCAATAATTTATTAGTTTCTTTTAGGTATAGGACTGAACTGTTGAGAATGATCTTACTATAATTAAATGGTAAAAAGTAGTGTACGTAGGTATACCGGGTGTAATGTGACGAAAATGCGCGAGCGGCGGCACCTCGGCCTGCGCGGGAGGGCGCTCCCACGGGTTGCCGATATTTTTAGTCCGCGACCATTACTTGGCACCGACGGCCGCACTCGGCTGCGCTAGTGATCTTTCTGAAATCCCTCCTCGCTTTAGGTACGCTCTCAATCTGAAGTGGACCCAGTCGTATGTGCGATATCAAACCATCCGCCGCTCGTTATATATTGAGCGTAAGCGAGCTATCTGTTTTGAAGGACTGCCTGTTGTGTGAAGTTCGCAAACGTAGTTATGTTGCTTGACACTTGTTATGTGATTTATCCCGGTTAATAAGTGCGCGGACAATATTGGATTCGTCGAACGGAACGAACATGGCCACCATCAGCACCAGCGGAAACGGGACAAGTCCGCGACGTCAACGATACGCCCGCGCTTCCACTACAAGTGTGACTCAATTGTTATCGGATGGATACTCGAGCATCATTAATCGATTGACACGTCGAGGGCCCTCAGAGAAAAATGACCCCATCGTCGAAGCTAAGTTGACTGCCGCGAGATCGCGTTATGATGATAAGTTACATGGAAATAAGAATTCTGTCCTAGCAAATGTGAGGCGTTACGAGAACAATAGAAATATTTCTCCATACACAACGTTTACTTCCGGTTTATCTGCAACATCAGTAAGAAAGTTAAATGATGATCGGACTTACCCTAGTTATTTGGGTGCAACCAAAGCTCGAATAGATACATCACCTTTACATTCTACCTCCGGCATAAGCAGTGTCACGCGCAGTGACTCATTCCGCAGAGCGCACATGAAAGATAATAAATCATCCCCGTTTACAAAACGATATCCTCTGAAGGAAACCAATAATAATAACATAGATAATACAATTTTATTGGGGAGTACTCGTAGTCGGTTGGAAGATAAATATTCATCGGTTTTAGACAGGATTGCCGTAGAAAAAAAGGAAAGAGCTAGAAAGGATAAAGAAGATCGTGACAAAACCTTGGAGCCCGAACAGACGTTGTCTAGAGGGTTAATGCGAAGTTTAACAACGGCTGTGTTCGGTGAACATACGTTTAAAAAAAACAATTACTCCCGGGAAAAAACAAGAGATAAAACACCGTTTAGAAATACAACTGATCGTCGTTTATCCTCTAGTCATAAACAAAGTGATAGGAATGAATACAAAAATGGATTTGACGTCTCTTTGAGAGATCGACCATACCATGGGAAGGACAGGGACAGTATATATCGCAAACATCAAAGAAGATCGCTTAGAGCGGAAAAGAGTGATAACAGCGACAGAAGGGGTAAATTATCATTGCGACCTGTCGACATTAATTTACAATCGGGCGCCCGTGATCTAGTATCCCCACCGCAACAAAATCAAGTCGAACAAAAGTTACACGTAACGAAGACACCTGCATCCTCCCCAGTAAAAGATGCCGGGAGACAAAAACAAATTTACTTTCCGTCTAGCGACGAAGACGAAGATAAGACCCCGGTCGGCGATCGAGTACTAACTGAACGGGAAACGCGGCGCAAGGAAATACAAAGTCTTATAATGAAGTATGCTCATTTGGATGAAGTATATGGACGTATTACGGAGAAGGAACAAAACGGAGTGACCAGCGATGCGGCTGCTGCAAAGAAAATTGAACCTCTGAACGTCGGCGATGTAGTTGCACTGCCTCCTGAGATGCGTAGTCGCCACCGGCCGCAACGACCGAGGCACCTGACGCGGCACGCGGCGACGCCGCCTGTAAGCACAAGCTAACCGCCTGCCTTCGCTCTGTGTGCTGCTAACCTAAATCGGGTCCGTCATGTTTAATATTCGCTATGGAAAAAATATGCGACCACGTTTAATTTTTACTACAACTTATAGAAAATTAGCTACACGTAAAATATAATACATATTATATGACATCAGCCTATATGCTTTTGTAGTTTAAAAAAATGTTTGGACTAGCTTTGAAATGCATGTTTTTCTACACCGACAACAAATACGAAAGGTAGATGAAAGGAATCAAAATAAAAATAAGGCGAGGGTAAATTGAAATACGTCAATCTAACAGACACTATGACAGGGATTCTATAAAATTAATAACAATTGATAATTACATTTATTTTACGAAAGACATTAAAAGCCGTGAAATGATAGTGCATGTGCTAAGCCTATTTGTGCGTGTTCTCAAAGTTAACATGTCCTTATTTTGCGTGAAAATATTTGCAAATACTAAACGAAGAAAAAGTTCTAGTCGTCATTCGAATAATGTTAGTATTAGAAAATATTTCAAGTGAGGCTCGGGTGGACACTTTATCCCGATAGATCGGTATGCGAGGTGATTCCGAAAGTGATGTGAGTGATTGTAACGGTTTCCTATTCCTGGTGAATCCTTCCGAGCCGGTGCCTCGTGAGCGGCGCGCGGCCGGCGGGCCCCCGAGCGCGGCTCGGGCGTCCGCGGCAGTGTGCCGCGCCGCAGAGCCCACCCGTCCGCCCTTTAACAGCATGTACGACACCATACCAATTGTCGCTTGTCTGACGGGCAACCGTTCCATTGTCTGATTGTTGGGTACAACACTACTCGGGTCGTGGCGATCGCGTGGCGCTCTCCGTGGCATGTGGCGTGGTGCGTGTGGATGGCGCGTGCTGCCGTGGCGGGCTCGTGGTGCGTGGCGCGGCGGCGGCGGACGACGGCGGCGCTGGTGCTGCGCGTGCAGAGCTCCCGGGCACGCTCTTCCGTGAAGGACGACAAGGACGGACACCTGGTGTACTGGCCCGGATATGTCATGGGAGCGAGATGTTCGTTTCAACAACATAACTTAACCAATGTATTTTATGCACACCGACACCGACACGCACATACACACACAAACACACACACATGCGCAAAACACTTTACACGTAAATCGCGGTGACAATACCTACATCAGGTACACCACATATACATGTCACTCATTTTGTTATAACGTACATAATCGGTTTTGGAATTTGCAGATATACCTAACATTTAAAATGACTCCACATTTTAATCGACTCACAATCAAACAATATAGATTGCATTGTCTCAGTCTCTTGCAGATCAGTGATTTGCAATTTGTGGATTTCAGTCATTCAAACTTCTGCTTTTAATTTTTTTTCCAAGTTTTTAATAACAGCGCCGACCATTTAAAATCTTCGAATAAAGTCATGCTGGAACTGATAATCATTAGTTATTTCGTTTAAGGTCTATAGATATTTCTGTCAAGTGTACAGATTGAGGTCGACGTATAAACGAAAAACCAATGTTTATTCCACCATGACTTTGTCTTACGGACAGTTGATTAACTATGTTGACTTGGTTTCATTGCAGACAAAATCATCGACACGCTTGGTGAGGGCACATTCGGCAAGGTGGTCGAGGTGAAGGACTTGGAAATGTAAGTACAAAATATCTGTAACATTTATATACCTAGTTATGATCGATCATCGCCCGTGCGATTCTTTAATTGCTAAAGTACTAAATGCCTTCGTGAATACATTATGAGAATATTTTACTTCGTTACCATGTATGAATGTTTTACATTTTCCATAAGAATTAGCTAGTAGGTTATTGATTTATGTTTAGAAATATTTTTAATCTGTTAGCCGAAACTTAAATTGTATATTTAACTATTTAATTAATTGTGTTATGTTGTTTAACAAACATACCTATTATGTGATACCATTACTTTGTAAATAAATTTGCCTTTTCTCCGCGTCTGCCCGCGTTAAAAGTAAGATTCGACCCAATTGTAATTGACCTCCCTGTTTTATAATAGTCAGAATGACTACAAAAAGTTGTACTGGATTGTCGTATATCTCTTGTATTTTCGAAGTTAAAACAATATATAATAATAATATACTCTTCTTATTGTTATTGTACAATAATTTTATTAATAAATAATTATATTTGAATTAGCTGAGCCAACACTGACCTGGGAACCAAATTGAATTGTTGCGTTATATAAATTGCAATACAAAATGTTTACTATAGTCTTCTTTCTCTAGTTTATAAATAAGTTTACGATGCATGGATGCTTGTGAGAATGGCGTGGCGTTCACTAAAACCGACCTTGCTTACTTAAATCTGTCGGATTGCAGCAGAATGGTCAGGTCAACCTCATGCAACTGCTCATAGTTTTATTGTGGTTACTTCAATTTTCATACACTTTATATTTTGTTCTGACTATTGTAGCTGTATCTGTATTTGTATTTATACCCACATAGCCAAATAATCGCCGTAGGCAATGGCGCATTTTTGATTGTGAATAATTGCTTTTAAAAAAAAAATATTCAGAAACAGATTTTTTAGTCTATACCAACATGTACAAAGTTAAACTAAAAAGTAGAAAAGTATATTTTTGTTCGTTCTGAAGTATAACGTATAAAACAAAAAATAATCATGAAAATCAATTCATAATTGGCGGTGAGTCAATTTAAATAAAATTTATTTGAGACCACTTCTGAAATGTATCCTACAAAACAAAAGAAGAATCATCAAAATCAATTCATAATTAGCTGAGAGAATCGCGCAACGTAAACGAAAAAAAAATTAACAGACAAATTGAGATTTTGATCCACGTTTCTGATTGTCGCATTATTAATTTTGTTATGTATTGTAATTTTGTTATTAATTTACATTTTTCAAATGTAGGAGAGAAATTGTATTAAGTTTCAATAAATTAAATACATCCTGATCCCGTTAACGTGTATCATAATGTAATTGATTCTTTATGTTTAGGACATAGTCATTAATACATTTGATTATTTAATTTTTAGTTCTTCTAGTTTTTTTTTCTATTAAGTATTAAATATATTTATATTTTTGAATATTGATTGTATTCAATCTATATATATATATTTATTCTATCTGCCAAACTCGTATACAATCACTTGTGTACAAATTTTGTCTTATATTTTGGCACCCCGATGTCTTGTTGACGATAAATGTCTTATGCAATGTATGCAAAATAGTAAGTTATATGATTATTATTTTATATACGTGATATTTTTCGTTTTAATGTAACATGTACCTACATACAAGGCAGAATGACATACATTAATATATGGTAACAATTAGGTATGGAAAAAAACAGTTCATTTTTTTAACTGGATTTTATATTAATTGTACAGCCAGTCTGTGCACCTTTTTTTCTTATAGCTTTATAATATAGAATCTAATATGAAGTTTAAAAGAGCATTTTTTCATTGTCAATAGAGAAATAGAATTCTCTAGAACAATTTACATTTTCAATCCTTAATGATTAAAGACATTAGCAAGTGCTAATAACTGTATATCGGTGTATCATAATTTACATTCACAGATCGAAATGACACATATATACACACATACGTATTATTTGGCAGAGAATGCTCACTTGGATTATTCAGCTCTATTTCCATTTGTTTATAGTAGAAACGTTTTCTTTAGATAGTCTGCCGGCGAATGCCAATGTTATTTTCATAATTAAGAATGAAGGTGTGACGAACTTGCGTATTTACTGAAACGTGTTTTTCTTATGAATTCCAGGGAGCACAGGATGGCTCTGAAGATAATTAAGAATGTTGAGAAGTACAGAGAGGCTGCAAAATTAGAAATTAACGTATTAGAAAAGTTAGCTGACGTCGACCCAGATTGTAAAAAGTAAGTAAATGTGAGCCATGCCGCTTTTTGTATATATGGGTAGGTAGGTATGAAAAGAGAAACATTTTATTGAGTGACGCGAAAAGTAGCAATATTTGACCTTGCATGTTTATACGCGACGTTATGCCCGTTAGCTGGCAACCCGCCAGCGAAGGAGTCGATGTCAACTTATACACAAAAATACCGTTTGCCGCTGCTCGCGTCTATTTCTCCAAAATGAAAATTCGCTTACGATATAGAAAGGCAGACTGCTACCCTTTCATGTCCCACTGCTGGGCACGGGTCTCTTCCACATTTAGAAGGTCTGGAGCATACTCCACCACGCTGCTCCAATGCGGATTAGTCGAAATATCTGCTGTACGTTTCTTGAATACCTAACCTTATGCCTCATTCATTACGTTGGCTTTACGTACATTAATTGGTCCGAAACGTTCCTATGTTTTATATACAAAATTAATCAACGCCAATTTCTGTTATCTTTTCCAGTCTGTGCGTGAAGATGTTGGACTGGTTCGAATACCACGGACACATGTGTATAGCTTTCGAAATGCTCGGACAAAGCGTGTTTGACTTCCTGGTAAGTAAATAATAATATAAAATGATATGATATTTATGAATAATAATACTGGTTGACGTAAAAATAATGCTATGCTTATAGCTCCAAACTGAGATTCCTTGTGTCGTATGCCGTATTCCATGGACACACACAAGACGAAAACACAAACACCCAGACCCAGAAAATCTGAATTCAGAACAATACACAAAATATTATTTACACAAATATGCAGCAGTGTGTGTAATCGTTAAAATGGTTTTAAAATTTAGTTAGATCAATTGATATTTTACCTTTTATGGTATGCAAATTGAAAATTAATAACTAATACATTTAAATTACTCCAAAGATCCAAATTAATTGACCGATATAATTATTTTATTCCATACAATACTATGGAAATTATACTATTTGAATATACAAATTTTACAGAATATTTCTTAAATTGACTGAACCATTTTCCATTTGGGTGGGATTCGAACTTGGGACTCTTTGCGCGGCGAGTATTGTGACCAATACACCACCTGAACCGTCAAGTGGATTAATTTATTTGTTTATATTACATAGAGTAAGAGTAATTATCTATTTATACTTGGACGGATACATAAAAAACTTTCATCTGTTTGTATTTTGAGCACTAGTGCGCACATACGGTGCATTGCGCTTTGTGAAATAAACATCATACTACACGTTGTTTATTCTTGTCCGGTTTAAACAATAATAATTGACTTGTTTCGGTTACACATTGTTTGGATGAAACACCGTAATAACAATTTATATATTATATTCGAACTTCAGTTTAATCGAATCTTGTTTTATCTATAAATTTTATTTTTATTTAAAAAAAAAATTATAATTGGCGTCTAGTTTTTTCTTCTTATACATATTGATAGCTTGCATTAGAGAAATTTTTAAATAATCATTTTGTTTGGCAATCGACCGACTACTGTCACACTGCCGAGTTTGGGTCTGACTAGGCCTGTCAACCACGCTGGCCAAGCGCGGATTGACAGACATATCGTTTAGATTACTGATAATCAGGTAGACTATTTTATAGGATATAGTAAAGTTTGATGCTGGCACAGACAAACACACTTGTTCAAGTTTAGGATACATGAGGGAAAAACAGCACTGTATAAGCATTTGCAAAGCATGTCTCCGTAAACCGTAACGTAGACATGACTGACATGTTCATCATGTCATGTCACCCGTGTTGAGCCGCGGGGTCCAAATTTGAACTTGTGTCGTCCGCATCTTAGGTACAATAGGTAGGTTCCAATAGGTTCACAAGTTGAGTAGGCCTGAAGCATACTCCACCACGCTGCTCCAATACGGATTGGAGACAAGTTAGTAGCCAACCCGTCTGTCCGATATTTTCAGACCGCCTATGGCTTCCGACACGGCTTAACGACTGCCATCAATCGATAACAACGACAACTTAGCGTGACCTCCGAAACACGCAAACGCGCATGAAAACTTGCCACTAACGGTCACCCATCCAATTCCCGACCGCGCCCGACGCTGCTTAACTTTGCTGATCGTTTACAATCAACATAACTAGCGGAGCTCCGCGCGCTTCAAAGTCTAATTAATCTATATGCGATTTCAGAAAGACAACAACTACCAGCCGTACCCGCTGGAACAGGTGCGGCACATCTCGTACCAGCTGATATACAGCGTGCTGTTCCTGCACGACAACAAGCTGACACACACCGACCTCAAGCCGGAGAACATTCTGTTCGTCGACAGCGACTATGAGGTCGTCAGCGTCTACAACAGTTCTAAGAAGGTACGATATGAACAAGTGATTCTATCTTCTGTATTCTGTATGTATATATAAAAGGCAAAAGTAATAGGGAATCGGACGATTTTTCAAAAAGTGTTTAAAATTAATTGTTATGTATAGAATGTATAAAAAATACAAATTAAGTTTAATTTAATAGTTGTTTAAAACTGCCGCGTAAAGGTTCGTCGTGTCATGGCGAATAGGGTGACGTGACGTCATTTGTAAGTAAACCATAGAGTACGATCTACACTTTCAATAGTGCACGGCAATATTATTGTTCTTGGTTATTTACAAATGACATCACATCCTGTGATCGGTGTTTCGTACGACATTGCGTATAGATAAAAAATAATAATTTTATTTATCAATTTAAGATTATAAATCATTTATATTTCCCAGATATTTTTATTGAATAATAATAGTCTTATTGTTCAAATCTTTGCATCTTAGTACAGTTTTTTACTGTTTCCCTATTGAGTAATGTATCAACGCATTAAGAAAGGATTTTTCAAAATTCAACCCCCAAGACGCAGACGTTGCGTGGATCAGCTAGTATAATAAAAAAAAGCCCGACTGCCAAATGTCCCTAATGTCTTTGAAGACATATTTTAGTTGTTTGCAGGTGCCATATTTAAAAATTATATAGCCTATGTCACTCCCGCAGTTGAGACGAATCCAAATACACCTCATTATGTTATAATGCGTCAAGGCGTGAAATTACGTGAATACTATACGCTCGAAAAACATAAGCCTCCTTCTGACGCAGTCTCGTAACAATTATTGATTTCGTAGCCATATAGGTCTAGATGTGTAGGTAAGGCAGGGATAATAGGTCTATATTATATTTGCTAAAAACTCTTTAGGTGTCTCGTGGAAGTTCTAAAGTTCTGAAGGTTTGACACCCCGAGGAATATTTTAACAATATTGCAATATCTCTCTCAATATCAACCACTTTGAATGCAGTTTTCATTGAAATGCTTAGTTGTGAAGATCTTATGTCATATTTTTTTTAGTTAAAAATAAGAAAATTATGAATAGCCTGTTGTTCCGATTCTAATATTAGTATAAGAAGCTTGCTGCCAAAATGTATAACATACGTGTAGTACTAGCTCCTATTGGCGAAATGAACGTTTTTTAAGTATATTTACAGAGTCAATCTACACATTTTATACCTTTCATACCTATCATTGCTCTGCTGTTAATAAAATTTCCTAGTAGTATTTTATATACAGAGTTCGATTCAACTAATCGATACATATTAAATTTACTGTATTGAAATATCAATATACTCGATTGTTTACAAGGTTACTTAGTTATTTAAAAATAAACTTGACACATGGAAATAATTTGAGCTTGTCCAGTGTAAATGAAATCATGCTTAAAATTGGTACTATTGTGAGGATAAAGTGGCAATTTATTCATCATTAGTAGTGATATAATTATATATAGTCAGTCAAAGTCCAAAATGTAAATATGACTAAAGGTAGATAGTTATTACTTACTGATGCCGAGTTGTTTGCAAGTCATAGTCTACATTGTAAAATCTTTGAGATGAAACGAAAAAGACTGAGTGTCACTTTGGCTTATTTTATGCCCTATATACCAAATTAGCATATATAGTAGAATGTTCAGAAAGAGAATAGGCGTGGGCATAAACTGAACTAACTTTAATTGGCATTTTGATTTTAAATAGTAATCAACTAAATGCCATTGTGAAATTTGTGTCAAATATAAAATCGTGTGTCAAAACATAAAACACCATATTTTTCGTAAAAGATAAGTTAAATTGCAATGAAACATTACCAAGCTCCAGTGGAGAAATAGTATTCAATGTTTGTAAATATTGAAAACAAGAAGTAGCTGTAAAGGTTACTATTGACCCAAAATGTGTAATAGATCGAGTTGCTACCATTACAGCTATTTCTTTATGATGTTATGGTTTGCTATACATTAAATCGGTTACGGAAATACTTTTTAATGTCCTTTAACACAACATACATATGAAATTGTGTATTTAACGTCAAATACAGTTAATGTACAATAATTTCATAAACGTATGATTGTTGATAGGCTTAAAGTGCTTTTTGTACTTGGTAGTAACTGTAGTTTTGATTTTAAATTCTTCGTCATTTTCAGGTAGCTTTTAATTGGAATACCGTAATAAAGGGACAAATTATTATGTTACCTCAACTATCATCGTATCATATATAATGTGGATATGTGAGGTTTACGTAATTTCGTGTAATTTTACACAGTGAAAAAAATGTACATACATTCAGAAAACTCCATCCGTTGAAAAGCGACATACCTAATTTTATGTGGTTGCATTACCAATTATAGGCATAGTATTGATTGTATCTTCAAACATAACCATAAGAGATCGTGGATCTGTAGTTATATTGTTATTAAAATGAAAACAACACGTACAAATATGTTTATCTTTTTTTAAATAAGTACCTACAGGAAATATATCAAGATAGAGATCTGCTATATTT
>DWTS01000085.1:0-14969 GCA_018250615.1 Oechydrus chersis rufus | reverse complement strand
CTATCGGAAAATAAATGATCTTCTAGATCTAGAAGAAAAACAGGATAATAAACCTTCATAAAACGTGCTTATCACATTAAGAACATCTACGTTGTAACACAATTATGTTAAAGTATTTCTGTTATCTCGAGAGTATTTAACCTAAATTCTCATTAGTTGGGAAAAATTATACCTTTAACGTATCGGGAATTTTTTTATATATTTTCTTCTATCAAACATGAAAATCCCCCTGAATTGCAAAAGGTCTAAAAATTTGCAAAGATGAAAACATTTTGCATATCGATAGTCAATATAAATGCTTAAAATTGAAGATAACTAGGGTGTCATCTGACGTTAATAGACATTTACAAGCTTTTCTACTTGAAGTTGAACTAGAAAAGCCGTCCTTGTAAGGTTTCGTACCTACCACTGTAGACTACGAGATCGTACATAAGTCTCTCTTCTTTACTATAAGAGTTAGACAGAGAGATCTTAAAACCAGAACGCATCGACGCTATATTTCTGTTAGGTTTAGACGAATTAGAAAATAGTTGAGCCGTTTATAAAATATATGAATAAAAAATCTGTTTAGATAAATAGTTAAACCGGTTTATATTCATTATACTGTAAATAAATAAAGACTAATTAAAACCTACATCACACAGTAGTGATTCACACTTGTTCATTGCAAAGGTCAGTTATCAAGACTATGTATTCAGTAAATAATTCTATAGAGCTAGCTAAGCACTGTTTTATTAAAAACCTTGACACTGCGTCTATTTTATCACTCAAAATGGCAAATAAAGTGAATTGCGTGATCATGTGTTATCCTTTTATTAACTTATAATAAACTGAAAGAATGTCCAAAATTATTAAACATTTAAATCATTTTCCATCTATATCCAGTTGCTCGATGAGGATAGCCCCAGTCGTCAAGAATGCCCCTGCTCCAGGAGTCTGGATTTCAATCCGAAGTAAGTGTTTGTTTGTTGGAAATAATGTGCGTATCATAAATTAATCATCGTTCTGCTAGAATAAACATCTTAAGGGAAACCTACAATTCTGCAAGCTGCACTCAATCTTATCAAAAGTGGTAGACCAATATCGGGACAGGAATTAGGTCGACGATGACACGAATCAATATACGTTTTTTTAAGTAGCAAAATGTTTACTTATTTTGAATGGACTACGCAACCTATTCACACTTATACTAACTTCATATGATATTACTTCTATTTTAATTTTGACGGCAGATGCATGTCTTAGCTTTAAACTGCCAACAGACAGATTAACAGTTTTCCTGCAGTCTGCGGTGGGCTATTCAACAATGGTTTTTAATTAAACAAACTTGTACGCAGAACTGCGAGCATGGGCTAAACTGACGGTTTAAAATCGGCCGGCGGACTGTTAATGTGCAGTTCTCTGTAGCCGGCCGACTTCAGGCAAATTGTTAATTTGTAGGCACTTAAAAGGAAGCCTTATAAAATGGAAGAGTAGAGGACATTACGAAAAGGACATTTTGAGAAAAGGACATTATGCCCTTAGACCAACGTAGAGGATAATTCCTTGTTAAATATGTCTGAAATTCGCGGCTCCCAAACTTGGTGACATCATTATACAAGGTCCGATCTGGGATGTGATGCGTAGGCGCAGGTACCAAGAGTGTTATTGCATATAAGCACGTATTGACATTAAATGTCGGATAACACGTTCAAGACGGTTATATTACAATTGTCGAAAATTAGTTTTTAATAAGAAGATCTTGTGATAAATAAAGAAGTTATGGAAAATGGACTAATACTAACTCATATCATACATATAATCTTTACGTTTTCCAACCGCATCTTTTGAGGAGAGACCCATGCTCAGAAAATGGTCATAAGAAGGCGTGCAGCCGGCGAATACATAAACAAATTTGTACTATTTAGAGATGAGACTTGCAGCCTTTGCAGTTTAAGTACATTCGTATCTGCGCATCCTCAATGCCACTTTACGCGAAAGTACGGTGACGTCATTACGAAACTGCGCAGACGCATTGAAATGCATCACCCTAAGTTTTAAAATGAATGAATTCTTTTGACTTTTAAATTAATTATGTCCCATCAGGAGGGGTTTATAGATATGTATTGTATTGTAAGTTAATTATGCGCAATAAAAGACTCAATTTTGATTCGAATAACATTTAATTTATATTGATAAGTTTAACAAGAGTGTTACCTACTCACTGTTGTTAAACAGCTCAATGTTACTGTACTCGCATATTAAAGTTGCTAACTGCCCGTCATAAGAAAAATATCCAAAGAAAAATAGATTTTCTAACAGTAATTTATTAAGTAGGATTAATGTAAGCAATAGAAACTCAATCGGGGAATAAATAACACCCAGTTGGAGTACAAAAATCAGTCACGAAACTTAAATTACACCGAAATTTTAAGTTTCATTTAACACTTCAGTGTTTTTTGTAATAATTACTGAATTTTTTGTTGCAAGTGCTGTTATTTATTGATTTACTTATTATCGTTGCACTATACAATAAGGTAAAGATACAAACGTGGCCTTAATTCTGTATATAAGCAGTTTTGTTACTAAGGAAAAATAAAATGTATACTTAATCGTGCTACACTGTAAGTTATTATTAGGTATCTATAATTGTTAATTAGATCAACAACAAATAGTTATCCGAGTACAATCTTTACAATTATCGTAAACGAATGCTGTAGTACTTAGAACTTCTCATCAAAACATATACGTATTAGCAACAAAACAATGCAACAATGTTATTGCGAACTAACATTGTAGGAAATACGCAGTTACCACTGTTTCTCGGTTAGCAACAAAAGCCGGCGAAACGAGCGGCCGAACTGCGTCGTACGCTCCGGTCTCGCGTCAACCGATGCTCGATATTATGCGGCGTAGTAACTGTCAATTCATAACCTAAAATAAATCACCTTCGTACGTCTGTTGCAGTGTAAACAAGAAACTTTTTTATACCGGCGCACGTTGAACACTGTTACGCAAACTTTCTCACACAAGAATCAATTAAAGTGCGAGTTCTACTTACGGTTATAGAGACCGTGTACGGCCCGTGTCCACCTTTCAGCCCGCCTCGACACACACTGACGGCGGAGCGGCGCGCGCACCGAACGCTCAAGCATTCACTCGGTCTTCTTTTTTTAAAAAACAAAACTTTAAACGTTAATGGTATACACACGCAATGTTTTCACAATGCACGGGCCGCGGTGAATGATACAGTAGGTACGTACAAACGTATGAACGCACGCCGGTTGGGAACGTGTCGCAACGGCGTATTGTACTCCTCCCCACCTTGGATTATGTGACCTTATCGTTTGACTGCACTCGGTAACGACTAATGCAATATAACTATCTACAACTGACGAATTGTTCATAGATACTGTAGCCAGTACCTAAATATTGTATATTTTGTGCACCGTACGCATTTTTTATGCTGTCCCATTTTCGACATGCCACTATTACGCAATAAAAAATAAATTTATAAATGGAAAACTACTGGCGAATGTTTAAAACTCTTTACGACTATTCAGAAATTCCCACTAAAAGTACGTAGGATATCGAGACGTTTCCAACAAAAAAAAATCTGAACATAAAATCGCCTATCGATACGTAAAGCATAAACACATCCTGTCATAAATAAACAATGAACGCTGACAGATAAGGCTAATCTGATTGATTCAAATTTAAACATGCACCGATATTTTCCATACACTGTATAATTACGAAACGTATTGGCAATTCAAATGTGACCCAATGCTGAAAACAACAAGCGATTTGACTAACAAAAATCCTGTTCAAAATTCAGACCCGGCGAGCTTACGTCGCAATATGTTGTTTTACCGTCTGTCTCCTTTTTGAAATTCAAAACTAAACTTTTGTCCTTTTTAAATCCAAAAACACGGTAAGGTCGCATCGACAATCGGCACGTATATATAACTGATCTAGGTACTCACGACGTAAGATGAAAAAGAAGGGCGCATTAAGTATTTTCGTATTGCGTAGTAATTTGTACTTTGACGCTTAACTGCGTAGATGATAGCCTAGGTCGGTAAAGACTTATCGCGGTGAGACATGCAAGTTCATTAGTACGACAAAAGGTGACTAATCCTAATTTCATGGACCATATTTTAATAACGATTATATTTCCTCGTCTGTATGGTAGAAAACCACACATACATTAAGTCATTTGCTTGCCTGATTCGATTTATGTCGTTATTTTGGCAATCGAGCTAAACTACACTTATTAATTTTTGTGCGGAAATATAAATTCTAGCAAACACATTCTAACGTTGACTGAAATCCCTGTCAACTATTACAAAAACGCTAACAGTGCCATCTCTTGCGGGTTCACATAAATACATCGTCAAATTGCGTTAGGCGTCCCTACCCTACGTACTTTTTTGCAATAAAACAAGACACATAATGCCCCTGGGAATTAAGTTCACCCATTTTAGAATATTGTTAAGGTGATACAAGAAAGAATGATAATTGCGTTTAATCCTTAGGCATAGCAACACTACAGTGGCCAACCCCAGGTAAGAAGCTGAAGCTAGTATTATTTAATTTGTTTTGACATATAAATATAGTCCAGAATAAACATAACCAAATGTAAGAGAGGGGCAGGCTACATAAAACCCTCAATAAATCCATAATTCGGTTACTCAAATGAAAGGTGCGAAGATTCAGGGTTGCTATGAATAATTTTGCGTTCAAGACTTTAATGCATTAATTGCAAAGCAAAATTCTAAATTGTAAATGTCAAAAGATTGGATGTCCTGGAATCTGTAAATTCATTATTATCATCACCATAAACATCGTTTAAGTATAACCAACCATTTTGGTTAGGGAGAGGTTTATTCTGATCCTTTACATTAGCTAATGCAAGCAAGCCTTATTAGATTTCACTCGGCTTTGATATCATTACGGAGACACGCAATCATACAAGACTCCTTACGTATAGGCTCGATTTATTTTTTTCATCGTTACAATTTTAATTTGCTTTAAAATTGGTAGTTAGTCCGGACTCTGCCCATATACAAGACAAGTAATTAAGAATGCATAATTATAAAGAATCAGATTCTACATATTTTTGTGACTAAGAGGTAAAAATTCCAAGCTATCATTTCAAATCTTCTTTCCTAACACAATAAAATGTTATGTTATACAACATTCATAACAGTCGTAACGCAAAATACTGGTAATAATCTCATTGACGAACAAAAAATAAACAATATCTTATCTAATATTCTCGGCGTTGTACGTTTAGTATGTAAATGGACTTCGCAAATCACGGTCAAGGATAGATAAGAAGCCACTACGATCTATTAACAAATTTTACACGCGAAACATATCACTCTCACTGTAATGTTGATAAACATTCGTACTTAAATATTTATCACACCTAGACATCGGAGCGTACCCGGTGGGCGCCGAAAATTAATGTTGATTTAATATTATTATGATGATAAGAATAAATAGATAGGATGATTGTTTTAGCATTACGCGCAAGAAGGTTGGTTATATTTTTCAAGCGTAGTTATGTAATATGTATGTCCATTCGGTACGCTCTAGCGCCCAAACGGCTTGACGGATTTATAAAATTTATAACGCATGAGGTTTCGTTGGATTCGACTAAATTGCGAGAGTGACGTACACTTAATTTTTTTTTTTACAAAGGGTTCTTGCGTATAACTAGAACGTTAGATAGGGACAAATGTAAGCTAGTATATAGAACCTTCCAAAAATTTCTATCTATATCATATACATATTTTGTTAAGAGATACCTACAATTTTTTATAAGGGTTCATGCGTATAACTAGAACGGGAGATTGTGTTTCGGTATAAAGATGTGGATGCCGGCTAAACTTTTAAACGAGGCGAAGATCTTCGTCCTCAAGAGTAGCGACGCATAGATGTACGACCTCAAGAGGTATTATATTATATTGTGGTTGTACATGGGTGGCACAGACCACTTAATGCTCGTTTGGTAGTTGTTCATTAAACATAAAAAAATAATATAAAAAATATTAAATAATCTAAAAGACCCTTAATTTTTCAGGAAGGAAAACTTCACTTAGAAGTTATAGAGTACGAGAAACCTTTCAGAAAAGATGAAGGCATTATTGATTGGCGCATGTCAAATACATTTCAACTAAAGTGGGAGAAAGGACGCCTACGATCTAGCTGGGCAATGATAATGATTTATATGTATGGTGTGCTGTTAAACTATTATATAATTTACTGGTTACAGAATCGCAAAGCCAGGCCTACGACTTCGGAGACTGAAAGCCCAGGCAAGTGCATTATTGATTAGCGCATGTCAAATGCGTTACGAAACGGGGAAACGTAGATCTCAATCCTACTCATATTATCTATACAGGACAAAATAGTGGTATATCGTAAGGATTATTACAAATATTAAACTGGAAAAGACCTATGAGTCTTCGATCACACATCACAAAAAATATTTTTGTTGCTTAATTATCGTAAAAAGAAAAGATATTATTGATTTTTTGACTTTTCAATTGAAGTGGGTGACGCCTACAATCTAAATATATGTACGATAACAATTATTAGTTGCTATCAACTAACATCTAATACATACCTTGATCCAAAGAACACATTTAAAGTCTTTAATCATTTAAATTATAAATCACTAAATTCAAAATTAAAGTTTTCGTACTAACTACGTGTTCGTCTTTAGAGAGCCCGACCTAAACTGATCCTATCGACTGAGGTTCTGGATGGTACTGGGCGATGCGTAGGCAGGGGTGGGGCAGTCTAGGCTAACTGCGCATGTACAGACAACCTATAGTCCACCCGGTCGGGTTTTATGGGGTGGGGCGTTGAACGAAGTTGGAGGGGAGGATAAGCGCGGAGAGGAGAAAATTGAATTGTAAATCCATTTAACTTATAAATGATGTATGAAAAATTTAACCGTACAGGTACGAGTATAAAATCTTAAATTATTACATCATATTGTTTAAGACTTCAAATTACTCACACTGATTAAATTGAGGCTTGGATAAAAAACCAAAATTGTATTTTTGATACCAACTACGTGTTAGTGTTTAGTAGCCTCAAATACATTGATTTTATAGGCTAGTGTTCTTCAAAGACTAGGCGATGCGTAGGTGGTGGTATATGTACTAGGGTAGTATAGACTAAATGCGAACATTTAAAGAAAAAATCTAAATCCATTACAAATAAATTTCGTAAAATATTTACTTTATCATTCACTGGTTATAGAACATTAGGTAAAGGCGGCGGTCCGGGCAAATGCATTATTGATTGGCGCATGTCAAATGCGTTTCAATTGAAGCCAGTGGAGGGGTGCTCACCTAGTTATAAGGATATGATATTATGTGACGAAAAAAAATCCGTTGTTTTATGTTTTTTAATACCTTAAAATGCAAAAAATATTTTAGACTTTGAACTTTTTAAAACAAATTATCACTGGAATCTGTCACAAAAGCGACCCAGACAGATGTATTATTGATCTGCGCATGCTAAATAGCTTTTGCATTAAAAGGGTGGTGAACAGATTCTAGATACATTATTCGCAACAAAATAGTATTGGGTTGAAATCAATTACTTATACATACCCTCCACAGATGAGGAAAACACTTGATTGTTATACATATAGGATATAGGACAAAAATAATAAAACTATATATTTTACACTATAAATACATGTTACTCGTGAGACAGTCAGAACAAAACTGAGCTTATCGACTGGAATTCTAGAAAGAACCAGGCTTCAAGCGTAGGTGGAGGGAGGGGGAGTCTAGGCTCAGTGCGCATGTACAGACTACCTGTAGTCCACCCGAGTGGATTCAAAGGGGGTGGGAGCAGTGGATTCAAAGGGGGTGGATGCGGTTTGGAGGGCGACGATGGAAAATATTATATGCAAAGTATTAAAATTTATAAATAAGTAGGTACCCGAGGTTGCACGTTGTGTCGCTACTCCGTTGAATAAAGATGACCTTATTATATTTATTATAAACGTTAATGCATACTTTCATTACTTCAATATTTACGACAAAATTTCCACAGCGATAATAAATTAAGTAGGTATTACTCGTTAGATATTCCCGAACTAAACTGATCCTTTCGATTCTGAAAAGTACCAGGTATCAACATAGGTGAGAGGGATGCCTGAGCTAAACTGATTTTATTGACTGAAATTTTAGAATTTTCCAGAATGAGCTCAATGAAAAATATTAATATTTAAAGATTGGATTTATTTAGTACCCAGTACAAGCTATAGAAAGATGAACCGCTAATCTAGAAGGCCCGGGCAGATGCATTATTGATTGGCGCATGTCAATTGCTTTCCGAGTGGACGGGGGTGGGTGGTACGCCCAGTACCTGCTTGTCCAGGTGACCTTTTATGCCGTGATAAATTTAATATATTTCAAATATGGCCTCTGGATTACTAACAAGAAGAAAACGGTGAAAACAATAATTTATCAATTTGCAACATCTTAAACACAATATACGAACGCCATTATTAATACATTACTATTATAAATTAAAAATACAGGAATCATTAAAACTTGCAAAATCACATTTTTAACACAAAATTAAATAGTACGCGTGTTTGCTTAAGGAATGCTCAAACCAAACTGATTCCCTAGACTTAAAGCTAGGTGGGGCAACCTAGACTTAGTGCGCATGTTCGGACTATCTATACTCTTCCTAGGCGGGGTCATGAGGCGTGGGGGAGTAAAGGGTACAGGAGTTAATAAAAATAACCCGGACGGCTGCATTATCGATTGGCGCATGTCAAATGCGTTTCGAGTGAGATCGGGGAGATGACACCCACGAATAAAGAAATGATCTTTTATTATGTAATATAATAATTTTCGTGGCAAATTACCCACTTTTTTATACGAAATGTGGAGAATTTTATTTTTATGAAATATTACCACAGTGATGCCTTGACTTAATACAGAAAGGACGAAATCAACTTATTTGTTATTTAAATTTTATAGGGCTTAACACTTACCCTCATGTGGAAAATAGTTTAGAACATTCACCATCTTAAACTATTATTATTAGGATTATAAAGAGAAATCTAAAGTTATTTTTTTCAATTTTACTACGTGTTAGTCTTTAGACAGTCGGAGCTAAACTAACCTCATCGATTGGAAGGAAAGGTGGGGGTGAACTGCCTAGATTTTGTGTGCACATCAACTCTACCCGAATGGTGGTAGTCGGCTAGAGGGGTGGCTCGCATCCCCATCGAATAGTCCAAAGCGGGAGATGCAACTGCGCATGTTGAGTACATCGTTAATCGATTCACGTTTTAAACGTTAGTTTCAAACATCAACGTGGGAGTGAAATTCACACAAAAGATTTTTCCCAAAACAAGATTGGGAACAAAATTTTGTAAAAATAACTTAATAGTATAATGGGAATGACAATTTCATGATTCGGAAATCATATCTATATTTAATCGTATAAGAATTTGGGGTTTTATGACTCATATTGTTTAAACGGGATCTGAAAGGTGGACAAGCAGCTTAGATATGAGCGACTAAGACGTGTGCATCATCGATTGACGCATGACATAATGCGCTACGAATGAAGCGAAAGGGTACCCACACCTGTAAGCTGGTTGTCTATTCTGCAGGAGAAAACACTTGCCAAAAACATTACACAAATAGTTTGTATTTAAGTAATTTACAATAAAAAAAAATTATCATTATTCAATGTGATCTTTTCAAATATAAACTGAAAAACGTGTCGCAATTAATATACCTAATTTAGACATATAAATTAATAATTAATAATTAAATATAAAATCAAGTATAACATAATTGTTCATCGGTTAATTCTTACTTCCTTACTTGCTACACTTTTTACTAACACTTACCTTTATTCGGATAAAACAAAAATATCCAAACAAAACCATTAAAAAAATATCAAAACATTACTTTCCACACCTATCAACGCATTAGTCTTTAAAAAGCGTGAGATAAAGTGATCTAAAGGACGCCCGATGGGTACAAAGAGCCGGGGGAGGTGCGTGGTGGCGTGTAGGAAGGGGTGGCACAAGTTAAGCCTGGGCGCATGATCAGGCGACGTATAAACTCCCTAGATAAGGGGGACAGGACAGGACAGGCGTAGGAGGGACAAAAGAAGAGATATAGGGGGAGGAAGTGGGAAGAGGCTGTGGGTGTCGCAGTGTCTTGAACGGACTTTATGGAGATTTTTTTAAGTTAATAGTTAATAACATAATCTAAAGTGACTAGAGTTTTAAGCAAAGATAAGAGAAAACTCATGTCAAACGCAAATAGAGTCAAGCCAGTTGGGGGAATTTCATATCCTAAGTGATTTTAACTGTATAGATGTATTTCTGTAATATTAACAGAACATTATTAATTTAAGCTACAAATAAATTAATGTAGGCAGACTATTAAAAGAGAAATAAACAATAATTGAGTCTCTTGTAAAGACTAACACTTACTTATATCCGTAGAAAACATTTAAAAAATTAACAATCAACAGTATAGCTTCAAATGTTACTATTCACTTTTATCTACATGTTGGTTCTTACACGGCCCGGGCTAAACTGATTTCATCGATTGGGACTCTGCGGAGGACAAGGGGTAGACGCGTGGGTGGGGTTGGGGCAGTCTAGATTTAGTGCGCATGTTCAATGTACCTAGTCCTGCCGGGCTGGGTTGAGGGGCGTTAGGGGTGAGCGATTCGGGGGGAAAATTATCGTGGAAGTACCGGGAGTGGCTGTGGAAGTGCCTATTAATAGTTATATAAAAAGTAATTGCGCATGTACCGGCCGTCATAAATCAATAACGTAAAATGATTTCATAGCATTAACTGTGATTTTGCTGAGAGGAATTAAATAGTAAAGTTTATTTGTATAAGTCAAAGCAGTAACAAATAATATCAATTTAATAAAGAATTATTAATATTTCACAAAGATATTACCGACCGACTGACCCCAAGACAGAATAGGAAGAAAGTCATTTTATTGACTTTTAATAAATATACAAAATATTAAGCGAAGAGTTCACTACTAAAAAGTTAGTTGAAACCCAATACAATATTAATTTATGGTAAAGAATAAAAAATATTCATATTTACTATAAGTTTAGTCGGTCAAACATTAGAGCCGAAAACCCGTCAACATGGGAATACAAATATCGAAAAGAATGATAAATAATAATATATGAGTACATTAAGGTCAAAAAAACATTTTCTTTATCGATATAGATAGGTACCGTTAATCGACAACGCCCGGGCGAGTGCAGTATCGATCGGCGCATGTCAAATGCGCTGTGATTTCCTCACGGAAGATGCAACGTCCAAGGTAACCTATCCTTATCTTCTTCCTCATACTATCTTATTATTTCCTTACTTAATATTATAAATGCGAAAGTGAGTTTGCTTAATTGTTACGCCTTCACGCCACAGCTCCTCAAATGATCATCATGAAATTTTGTACATACATTGTCAGGGGTACAAAAAGGGAAATGAGGATACAGAAAAAATATGTGTTCCTGAAGGAGAGACAAAATTTGTATTTTACCCTGTATACTTCTAAATCACTGCTAACTGCGAAATTTTGCAGATAACACTTCACAATTTTATATATCACTTCAAAGCGAGCGAAGCCGCAGGCATAAACTATTTTAATATACTTTAAAAGAAACAGATCTTGAGGTTGCAGTAAAAAACAACAAAGATTTCGTCATATATGGATTCGGACATTTTCATCCGGGTATTAGTGCATCTTATCTACTTGAATGGGCATGAGGAGCTGCTCGCATTGGCGAAAGAAAGAAAGATGACAATTAACGCGGAAAATGGTTATTATACTTTATACATTTATATGCAAAATGCAACTGCGCATAAATCAAACATCATAAAACGATAACAACACTCTGTACATTTAACAAGCGCTATATCGAGTTTTCAGTACTTATGGTACTGAAAAATCACATCGTTTAAATCACAAATGTTTTATTTATTAAACAAGGCACTAGTGTGGTTGGCTTGTGATTGGCTTCCCATCAGGTGGGCCGGGCAGATGAATTATTTATTAACGCAAATCACATGCGTATCAAGTAAAATATGATCTGCCCGGTGTGAATGGATTTTAAAGATTTGCAAGGGTAAGTAAAAAATTGAGCGAGAAAAATATGTTAAAGTAGGAAAATCTATGGAATCAAGAACCGAATAATCTATAATGTAGCTCATTTTTCACAATAAAATCATCATTTACCACGAACTTGAACACAATTTACCCTTTACTTGTTAACGAAGTATATGTTACACAAATAGTAACAAAATACTTTTCATGAAAATGTACCGCATGCCAATTAAAAACGCACAGCATTAAGGGTGCTTTCAAATTGGTGCGCGGTTGCCGTGCTGCTATCGCGTAGCTGCAACGCTTCTGTTTGACAGTTGTCTGTTTGTCTTATAACAAAAAAAAAATAACCAAACGCTAAGCAGAAGGAACATGGAATGGAAAGGAAAGAAGCTTTCGATATGACGCTTGTTAAATGCCTTTTCAGTAATAGGAGAGAGGAGAGCCACATCCTAGATAGAAATTAAATCTAAAACAGATAATACGATTTTACCCTATTACGATTATTAGGAGATCAATATTACGATTGTTAGAAGACAAGTGATCTAAAAAGTAGAAAATTTCAAAATGATCTACAGACTAACACTAACTTTCATAAATAGAAAACATTTGACCATGTCTGGAGCCTTAAATAACTTAAAGATAGCCCTGACCACACAACATGCTACAACATAACACCTTGCTACTTTTTTTGATAGTCTAAGAGAATTGATCTTATCGATTCGGGTTCCGATGAATTCTAACAAACGGGCAAGTGTATTATTGACTGATGCATATCTAACGACTTTTGGAGAAGAGAGAAAAATGCGAAGAAAAAGGAGCCAGTGGAAGCCGAATAGAAAAACGGTGCCTTGAATGGAAAAGATAAGAGATCGAGAGAGCTCTTAAACGGGGTGGGCTGGCTGTGCCTTACCGATTGATGCATGTCAAATGCGATTCGAATAAATCATGACATAATAGTACCTCTTAAATATGCACTAAAAATGCAAATTTACCTTACTTTTGTATTAGCTCCGACACTTACAATCGTCTGTAGGAAACATTAAATATTTAGTAAATCTCCAGTGTATTACTACACAACTATAACTTTAAAAAGTTTAGTTCCACTACGCGTTACTCATAAGAGCGTTCGAGCTAAAATGATCTTATCGATTATGATCCCGATGGGTGTGGAGCTGACGGAGAAGTCTAGACTTAGTGCGCAGGTACAGGTGACCTATATTCCTTTCGGGTGGGGGACGTTGAGGGGTAAAAACAGACAAATGAAACTACTAAAACTTACAAATATTCTATTGTCCGGAAGGATTTACAAAAAATTCAAGTCAGTATTTCAAGTAAAATGAGAGAAGTGAATGTAAGCAATAATTTATGATATCACTAACCTTTGCTTGTAGAGAACATATTTAACTGGCAGTATCACATTAAAATGTTTTAATTGTATTGTATTAATTGCATTGCATAGAAATGTTTTAATTTCAAAAGTGTTAAAAACATGTCACTGCTAACAACAGCGCGAGCCAAACTGATCCCATCGATTGGGTTTCGGAACGTTCCAGGCACTGTTGCGTAGATAGGGGTGGGGCAATCTAGACTTAGTGCGCATGTTCAGATGACCTATTTTTCTCCCGGGCGGGGCCAGGAACAAAGACGCAAAAGGAGCTCAAAAAAGGGAGAGGCAAGAGAATTATAGAGTTAAATTAATTTTTTTTTCACCTTCCACCATTCGAGAATACACTAGACCAGAAGATAGGGAAGCTTCAAAAGTGGTATTTCCAATGAAATAGGCAAAGGGCGTCCACGTTATACGCAGCAGTATATTGCAAAAGAAATGTCTTTTCTTTACAAAACAATATTAATTTTAAATATGGAGAGCTTATAGAGAAACGTTCAATACCACAAATAAGTAGATATTAAAATTAACACATCATAAGTACAATGGGAGCTGAACTAAGCTCATCGATTGGGGTTCCGGAAAATTCCAGACGCTGATGCGGGCGGAGGGGGTAGAGATGGCGCGGTCTAGACCTACCTACTGCGCATATACAGACCACCTGTAGCCCCCCAAGGCGGTGGCGTCAGAAGTAGTGGGGTGAGATTAACACAGACGAAACTGGCACGGATTGGGGGGGGGGGGTGTAGGTTCTTTTAAATTTTATATATTTTTATGCTGAATGCAACTGCGCATGTACCGAACATTACAAATCAATAAGGGCTTCAAATATTAGAGGTAGAAGTAAGCTCACTGTATAGAAATGGTATCCATCCATGAGGAATCCATTCCATTTCTTGTAATAATACGGATTTTAAATCGGAAGTTCGTTGGAGTTTGGGATTTTTTTTAAAGAGCATTGAGGGCCATTAGGTTGTATAGTAACCGTGTTTGCGATAGCGAGGTGAGCGATAAAATCTTGATATGAAATATTTAGTATGAAACATACTTATTAACAACATTAAAAGTTTCAGGAAGATGGCGTCATCAAATATAGAAAATGCTTCCAGCAAGTCATTATTTATGGATACCAAATTAAAGGATTTCGATGAAAAAACTTACTTTTGGTGGTGTAATGTCTTCTACATTTTAAACTTCTAACATCACCAGAACATGGACCTCATTGCTGGGCTCGGGTTTCCTCTCAGAACGAGAAGGATCAGGCCACAGTCATGTTTATTATTCATCTAATATACAGCGTTTACTTTAACAACTAAACACGTATTTGTCATTGGAGCGGTGCGAGCTTAACTAATCTGATCGATTGGGGTTCCAGAAAATACGAGTATGAGGGAGCAGCGTAGGGTGGCAGTTAAGATCGATTGGGGTTCCAGAAAATACGAGTAG